>BRDA01009162.1:54260-69936 GCA_036984385.1 Crenuchus spilurus | reverse complement strand
GTAAGAGCTCTAAATGTTCTAAATATGTTCATTACATGAATACAATTTCATTTTCTCTGAAGCACTTCATGGATTTCATAAGCAACACACTATAGCTGTTATACAAAGTGAAAAGGTAAAACTATATATATAATTATCTTCATTTTAGATGTCAAAAAGCATTTGCGGCTCCCAGTGTTTTCTTTTCTGTGGAAATCGGTCCAAATGGCTCTTTGAGTGTTAAAGGTTGCCGACCCCTGCACTAGCCCAATCCACAGCGCCCGGGAGCAGTTGGGGGTTAATTACCTTGCAGAAAGGCACTTCAGTCATGACTTGCTTGGGGATCAAACCGACAACCTTCCGGTCACAAGACCAGATCCACCAGGCCACAGCTGCCCCTATTTATACTGTATAGGGTGGAAACATTATGCTGATTCTAGGAGCCTGTGACTGACAGGGGACCTAAAAATACTTGCATGCTTTTTTAACTATTAAACTTTCATCATTCATAGAATATTTAATTTTAAATGTTTAAAAACTTCTTGAAAAGTAAACCTCCAGAGTCTCTGCATTGCTTGATTGCCCCCCCCCCCTTTTAATAAAATGGTTCAGTCCATCCTCAGTTCATATTTAGTGCTAGACATATTATTCCCAAATGGCCCACAGATCACCATAGGAGGTCATTCCTACCTGTGGCCATCAAGCTCTATAACTCTATAGTGCCAATAGTACACTGCAAGTAGGGGCAGAAACATTCAGAGTTGCACTTACACAAAGAAGGAAAACAAAGACAGAAGAGAAAAAGAAAGGTGTTTCTTTCCACTTTTTGATAAAGAAAAGTGCAAACTAAGTGAAAATTAACCTATTAATCCATGAAATAGGTTATTTAATGTCTTCACATAAATGTGGATGCTCACATTTCATTCCTATTTTAAATCACATGGAATCAATGCAGGCAAAGGTTTTAGTGGCTATTCATACTAAATGAGTGGTACTCTGCCCTGTGCCAGGACAGGCAGAAGCAGCTTCAGACTGAGCAGCCCTGCCTCCTCAGCCCTCATCAAGTTATTACTGCTAATAACACTAAAAGAGTATTCCATTCAAAAAGATTTTATTTAAATTTACATTGAAACTGTAAAATATGGTCGTTAACACTTTTCTTATAGAGGGTCTCGCATCAAATACTACATTCCACTGTTTGCACATTACACTTTCAGGTGGGCCTGGAGTGGTGGGGCCTAGTATAATCTTTGCATGGAGAACCAAAATCCCTTGTCCACCCTTTTCAACTGCATACCAAACAGCATTTTATACTTGTGCTGGTATTCTTATGCTTTAGAAATGGATTTATACTCACTTCTTCTGTGTTTGTGTGTGTATGTGTGTAGCAGTGTGAGAGGGCAGCAGTTATAATAGTTCCGGTCCTACAGTAGCAGCCATCTCCAGTGAGGAACAATACAGAATAATGTGCAATACAATCTTAGTATTTGCTGTTTTTATTGTCATTTTGTATATTAGTGTTAATGAAAATGAGCAATGTGTACAGAGCCCAAATCTCCTTAAGAAGCTACTTCAATGTTTTCTAGTGCAGCTATCATTAGAGGTCAAAGCACTTCTGTCTTCTATTGTTGTGGATTTTTAGGAAAGCAAGTCAGCAGCTGTTTGATACTCTTACACATCAGTCTAAAGGGTTATTTCACAATTCAGCCAGAGAAAAGTCCACAATCAAACCTGATCAAAAGACAACATCCAAAAGACATTCCTCAACTTTGACCAAGTAAACTGATTAACTGATAAAGAGATATCTACCCTTTAATGCCTTAAAAAAAACCCACAAAAACAATGATTGCTGATGTCATCCTAATTTTTGTAATGCAGGATGTACATTAGAAATCAATTCCAGCATCTAAAAGAAAGATTGAAATTATGCTATTTTAAAGTGTCCTCAGATTTTCACTATGAGATGTAATAAAAGAATAACGCTGTGGTTTAGAGGCAAAGGTCACTCTAAGAGTGAAATTTATTTTTCCAAGTTAAATGACCCAAAAATAAGTAAATTCATTATGGATGCCAAAAAATTTACAAATGACAATATCACATGGATGCCCAGTGTTTTACTGAAGTTATTAGTAAAAACTGTAAACAAGAAAAAAGCAAAATCTGTTTAAAACTGCTCAATAAATATTTCCTGTGAAATACTATTTATCTGGGACATTCAATGAACTGTATTATATTAGCTGACGAGTCAACAGTGAGTAGAATGATGGCAACTCAACAGGAAAAGCAGCTCTTTCCACAAAGCACTTCTTATATTTTACAGAAAATTACACAATTACATTAACAAATGCAAAATATTGTGCGTTGATGACAACCGTCTTCATGATAGCATTGGCTACTAGAATGCTAACATGAAACAATGACATGGATTGCATTTTAAAAGTGTAACATGATGATTACTAAAAAAGGGGAAGAGGAGAGATTCTGGGCATTAAGTTTGGAGGGGACTCCCTTTCAGTCCATGGGATGGTACTGATGTGTTTAATGGCATCAAGCTTCAACTGCCTTCTCCTTTGCTTTCTGCTCTTGTTTGTGCCTGGAGAAAAGAGCACATCTCAATCAATTCTATTTATTACAACACACCGATTATATAGAACAATATTCTGAAATATTCATAACTTATTTCTAACATTATGACTTATGTCACACAGTTAAAATACAGACAGTAACAATGTGCACTGGAACACTATCATCTGTAATAATGAGATTCCATTTAAATGCTATACAAAAAGCAATGAAGTAATATACAGTTTTTTCTATATAATCACATTTTTAGACACAAAACAATTAATGCTGAAAAGTTCACAGGAGAAAAGCTTTGCTTGAAGAAGAGATTGGTCCTCCGTTAACACTAAATTTTGTGATATGAGCAGACTGCTACACTTGGTTAAAATAAGTCATTGTAGATAACTGACAAACATGGGATAAAGAAACACCATGCATTGCTGATATCTCTGACCCTGGCTCACACAGTTAATGAACACCTTGCCTGTTTGTCCCTTATTTTGAAACTTCTTTGCACAATAATGAGTTACAGATTGATGTTTACAGCACAGTAATAGGACCCCTGATATCTGACTTCTGCTAGGTTATGCTTTTATTATTATTAAAAAATCTGAAAATAAGGTGCTGCCTTATTGCAAGAACAGTGAATTTTGTTTACCATTTTGGATCTTCACCTTCTTTATTGCATATAAAAAAGAAAACAAAGGCAGGGAAAACACAAACACTAAGGGGTTTCTGAGCTAAAGGTAAGCAGAGCAAAGGTAAGCAGAGCATGAGAGCATTGACACACATTTAGCCATTTACTAGCCATAAGAACTTACTTCCATATTCGGTAGAGCTGAGATCCACCTGCAGTTCCAACAAAGAAGTTGACAGCAAAGAGATTCCAGTTCTTAGGTATGATAACCAAGGAATACCTGGACCATATGAGACCTACAAATACAGCACAAAGCAATGTTACGTGCCTTCCTGAATAAGTATTTAAAAGTCAGACTTCACATTCTCTCAAACCAAGAATGTGTGCTATGGCATTACAGAAAGCACAAACAGTCAAAACACTAATGCTCTGCTTTTCTGAGCTCTTTACCTGTTGCAGTCAGTACTGCAGATTGGGATGTACTAAGCTTCTCTGCTGGTCTGGCCAGGTCAGCTAGTCCAGCCAGCACAAGACCCTGTGAGTAAACAGAGAGGAAAGTTTACACAATAAAAAGGAACTAATTAAGTAGTGTAGCTTACGAACTTCATGTTTTTCCAAACAACCTCACATTAATAATGAAGAATTACATACATTTCATTATTATAGGACTTAAAAAAATTATGTTGAGATTATTTGTTAAATATGTTAATTTAATGAAAACTATTTTCTCATTTAAAATTGTCAAATTATCATTGTTGGATAATTTTGTCTGTTTTTTACTTGAATGAAGTAAAATCACGTGAAGCACATCCATTACGTAAAATGTGTTAGTAATTAACATTTTTTCTTTTTATAAAATACAAGCTCTGATTTGAATACAATATTTTAAATATTTTCACACTACCTTTGCTGAGAGTAAAGTATTCAGAGCATCAGTATAGGCTAACATTACAAATAAGAATGGTAAAGTGTAACATACCCATTTAAACATTGGTGCCCAGAAGAAAACCGTCTTGGGACCTAAAGAAAAATACACGAACACATGTATAAATACATAAATAATGTATTTCTACAAACCAAATACATGAAAAATACATTAGCTGTAGTAAACATACACTGTGTGCTGTACTGTAGTTCAGCAAGACAAACTCTGTTCAACAATTCTATTCACAAGGAAGCAGAGTAAGGTTTCACAGCTCTTTAGAAGTACTGGTGCTGGCATTTTCTTTCTGATGGTAACATACAGTTTACCATAACCTGGTCTGAGGCTATTGCTCAACTCCATTCCTAAAAAGTCACACCCTTGGTTTTCTCTATCTGGTGCGAAATGGCAACAAATCATACTATAAAATTAACCAATGTTGTATTCACGAAATATATCTTGACCTATCAACTATTTTTGAATATTAAAGTTAGATTTTTCTTTCAAAATAGAAAGAAGATGGACTGTAAGTCCAGTAAGTTCTGTGGTGCACTGGACTGGATTTGAGCATCACAAATCACTATGTTCCAAAGTATATCATAATGTAGTATAGTGTAGTATAGTGTAGTAATGTTCCCTCCTCTTGGCAAACTCAAAAGGTAAAGTTATTGCTACAGAAAGGGAGGGGCTATGCTTGCATTCAACCTTCACATACACAGTACTTGTTCTTCGTTTCTATAGGTTTTGCTTCTTTTTTTCACTAAATTTTTGCTTATATCCCAGGTGGAGGACAAATCAGTTGTAAACACAACACATAGAATGACTTTTTGAGACAGAGCTGTAACACAGCACGTTTAAACTGTAAAAAACGTTTTAATACCATCTAATCAGCTGACTGGAGGAGAAGTAAAGAGATAAAACAATTACATTTTAGTTGGTGTTTGCACAATCACGTTAACACTAAAGTTTTCACAATAATATCTGTGAACTATGTTAACACAGTCAGGTAACAGTTAACTACACCGCTGTGTCTGAATCCGTGAACAAAGAGCTCACTATACTAGTGTCATTGGCATCCACACAATAGTTGTATTTGAATTACCTGCTGGGTGGTTGTACACAGGTCTCAGTTTGGCCGGTAGCATATGCTCGATCCTGTCCAGAACCCTGTGGTACGAGGCTCGCAGTCCTACCAAAGCCATGATTGCTAAGCTAAATGATCGCTAATAAACAACAGTATAGCGAGGACGGCCAAAAACTCCAGATATACTCCCTCGAGTTGTCTCGTCGAGGTGAGTACCTGCTTACAAAACCAAAACGCTCATAAAACAGACCAAAACGCGTATACCGTCTTGTCCTACTTTCGACCTTCCTAGCTGTGTTGTTAAGATCGCTGTTGACGGACCGGTAGAGCCGAAAGAAGGAGGATCCCTCCAGAGGTGTTCGATTCTTCAAAGAATCATTTAATTCGATTCACTTTGAATCAATAGAAAGGATTCACCAATCTAATTGAATCATTTTGCAGTTTATAGCAAACTTCTAATAAAACCAGAATCTATCTCCTTACGTTTTACCCCAATAAATTAAATACACTTAAGGCATTACTTACACCAAGCAATGACAGGGCCGATTCACAGTCTAAAAATGTAGATAAATATGATCACAATACATGGTGCAATATTTTGTTTAACTTTTATTGTATCGATATTGTAAACACTTACATATTTAATATAATGTTAGCTTAATTTAGTCAATTTATTCGATTTAATGTTTATCTTGTTTATTCTAATTTCAGTCACGCTACACACCAAACTTACGAAACTATAGACTGTTATATCTTGTCACGTGGTTTGAATGACAATAAATCTGAATCTGAATACAGATTATTTGAGAATACAGATTTAAAAAGTAAATGAATCATTCAGCCGGGAGATGGATCAATTGAATTAGGCAGTCTGAAAGAATCGATTCAGTAAACTCTCACTGCTGACATGGAACTCGTCACAAGGTTGTCGACGTCACAGCACAGCCCACCTTCAAAAGGCATTCAATTGGTTGTTTTATCTGATTTCTTGTCAGTGATTGGCTCATATTGGTTTGTGGGTGGAATTTTTTGACTGGAGTCAATGAAAAAGGCGGAAACGGTCAGATTGTCGAATGTGCTCTCTGATTGTACATTACTTTGACCTTTGCTGTGTATATACACTTTTACCCAATAATAATAATAATAATAATAGTAAATTATTAATAATAATAAATAAATTAATAATAATAATAATAATAATAATAATAATAATAATAAATAACAATTAATAATAATAATAATAATAATAATAATAATAATAAATAACAATAATAATAATAATAATAATAATAATAATAATAATAATAATAATAATAAATAACAATAATAATAATAATAATAATAATAATAAATAACAATAAATAATAATAATAATAATAATAATAATAATAATAAATAACAATTAATAATAATAATAATAATAATAATAATAATAATAATAATAAATAATAACAATAATAATAACAATAAATAACAATAAATAATAATAATAATAATAATAATAATAATAATAATAATAATAATAATAATAATACATTTTCCACTAGCAAAATCGACAGTATTACACATTTATATATTTACTACTGACACGAAATACTCGAAACGAGTTTCTCTCAATGCTAATACAAGGACAAGCACACAATGTTAAAAGGAGCAACAGAACTGTACTGAACTATATACTGATGAATGTATAGTACAAATTGTACTAGTAAAAGAGTGATGCATGAGGCTGTCCTGCTGGAGGCGCCAAAGTACAACCATTCAGGTACTCATGTAAGCACCTAGCGTTGAAAAAGAAAATCATTATTCACGGAGTACAAACTCTAGGTAATCAAATGTTTAGCAGGCACGTCATGAGTTGGATTAGCCTTGTTAGGCAGGTAAAATCTTGTTTGTCTCCAGGTGAGAGTTAGTACTGACAAATCAGTTGTACACAGAACACAGAGAATGACTATCTGAGATTGTGTTATCTCACAGCACGTCTGTCTCTTTAAACTCTAAAAACATTATAATACCAACTAATCAGTGAACTGATGAGATAACACGTTTACAGTTTGTGATTGCACAATCACCTTTATTAACATTGTAGTCTTCACAGTGATGAGAGCTATCAGTTAAGTACATTCCTGTGAGTCAATCAGTGAACAAAGAGCTAACTATATTGCACTAGTATCATTGACGTATTGTAATCCACACAACAGTTGCATTTGAGTTACCTGCTGGGTGGCTATATACAGGTCTCAGTTTGGCTAGCAAATGCATTAATTGTGTTTGGCAGGAATAGGCTAAAACTGTTTAGGGCACTGGGTCTCAGGAAGAATATTTAACAGATATTTTTCCAACCAGTAACACACTTTTCTCTAAACATTATGGTTTTCCTAAAGCTATTAGCATAAAGCTCATCATACGTGCTACGTTCAAAACCTTTTTAGCCAAATAAAAGCTCTGGACATCACAAAAGCAAATAATCTAGTCAGAATCACATAAAGTAGACACACACAAACATGGGTACAATGTGCTGACTGCACTGATCAGTTTGATCACACATACTTTTTTTAGTTTATTTATTTTTTTATTTTTTTACTAATATGTAGGTTTACACTGTGACAATATGTAAAATAAAGTAAATAAAAATGAAAGAAAGAAAGAAAAGGCAGCTCTATTATGTTACAATAGTGTTATCTCATTGACCACATGAATTTGACCACAGAAGTTTTTTTTGTATGCAAAGAGCTGTGAATTAGTATCAATTAGTTCCCAGACTTCCCTGTCATGAGTCCGCAGATATCCTCACATACAGGTGCATAAAAAAAATTTGAATATCATCGAAAAGTTAATTTATTTCAGAAAAAAAATTCAGGAAGGAAGGAACGTTACACTTATATAGCGCCTTTCTAGATACCCAAGGACGCTTTACAATCAACACACTCCATTTACACACACTCAACCACAAACACCGGTGAGAAGCGGCAGCCTAATCGCGCACAGCGTACTCTCAACCGGAAGCGACCATCCACCTGGAGGACTGCATCGAGCACTAGGGGGATCACCCAGGACAGAGTGCCAACCATATCTGGGCATACATACATACATACACAGACATACACATTCATACACACCAGGGTAATTTTTAGAGTAGCCAATTCACCTGATCTCCATGTTTTTTTTTTTGGACTGTGGGAGGAAACCGGAGACCCCGGAGGAAACCCACGCAGACACGGGGAGAACATGGAAACTCCGCTCAGATGCGGACTCGAACCCAAGACCTCAGTGCTGAGAGGCGAACGTGCTAACCACTAAGCCACCGTGCCGCCCCAAAAGTGAAACTCGTATATTATATAAATTAATTACACACAGAATGCTCTATTTCAAGTGTTTTATTTCTTTTAATGTTGATGATGTCAATGAAAACCTAAAAGTCAGTATCTAAAAAAAATGGACCAATAAGACCAATATATAATATATAAGACCAATTCAAAATATGATTTTTAATACATAAATGTTGGCCTACTGAAAAGTATGTACCGTATATGGCGTGGCATGGAGCCGATCAGTCTGTGGCACTGTTTAGATGTTATAGAAGCCCAAGTTGCTTTGATAGTGGCCTTCAGCTCAACTGTATTGTTGGGTCTGGTGTCCCTCATCTTCCTCTTGACAATAGCCCCTAGACTCTCTGTGGGGTTTATGTCAGGTGAGTTTGATGGCCAATCACGTACAGTGATACTGTGGACATTAAACTTGTTATTGCTATTTTTGGCAGTGTGGGCAGGTGCCAAGTCCTGCTGGAAAATTAAATCTGGATCTCCATAAAGCTTATCAGCAGAGAGAAGCATGAAGTGCTCTAAAATGTCCTGGTAGACAGCTGTGCTGACTTTGGGCTTGATATAACATAGTGAACCAACACCAGCAGATGACATAGATCCCCAAACCTTATATAATATTATATAATATTAAATTTTTTTGAGCTAATGACTTTTGGGTTTTCATTGGCTGTAGGCCATAATCAACATTAAAAGAAATAAATGCTTGAAATTGATCACTCTGTGTGTAATGAATCTACATATTTGTTTCACTTTATTAATAGAATTATTGAAATAAACTAGCTTTTTTGATGATATTCTAATTTTTTGAGATGCACCTGTATTCCTCATATTCCATGCATAACCTCTGTCTAAATCTGTGTACTTGCAACTGATGAGTTAAAAACCTCCAGCCAGACTGAAGAGTAAAGTGGCGCATGATAGAAGGGATATGATATAGTGGATGACTTGCAGATGTATGTACATGGGGAAAGTTCATGTAAATCTCAGGAAACATTTGCTTACAGCAACACCAATAAAAGTTACATGGGTGTAACATTCACTGGACTCTAGTTGAAGTTAAATGAATGAATGAATGAATGGATCTCTTAAATATGCACTTAAGCATAATTAGTTTAAGGCAATTTCAGACAGCTGCACCTGTTCCCAAGAGGCCCTAATGGCAGCAATCATATGTTTCATGTAATAATTTGATTAAAATCTGTCATCCCCTGGTTCATAAGCAACCTGTGACTGTGGGACTGTCTGCAATTTAATTTCATATTGTATCCATTATGTTTTTTTTTTTTTTTTCACACAATACAAGTCATTTTAGATAACAATTTGCAGTTTAAAACTAACGATTAGACATCTCCATAAATTAATTGCCATTTTAAATAGCCGCAAAGTTATGGTATTTATTTTTACTTATGCAACAGTGTTTGGACAGACATTCCTTCTAATTGGCAGTCACCAGGCCCAGAAAAAACTGCCAGGATAAAACCCTCCAGAGCAGGACATGGGAATACATGCAAACAACATTTTGAAAGATTTGTCATAATAATAATAATAATAATAATAATAATAATAATAATAATAATAATAATAATAATAATAATAAATGACCAAAACAATAAAGGTTATTGATTCACACCCCCCCCACACACACACACACCTTTTTACCATTTAAGTAAGTATATTTTTATTTTGTGATGGTCTGCACCACACCACAGCTATCATTTCAAACAAGACCAAGAACACAAATGGAAAAAAAAACATGTAACAAACATCACTTCTGCTGCAGTTCTATAAATGATACTCAATATTTTTGATGTAGAGTAGGCTATTTTTTTAACTTAATACTATTGTACTTCTTCTTCAGTTGGGTTTGGAAGTGCAGAGACCAGAAGAAGCCTAATCTTAAACTTCACATTGGTGATTCTGCAGTTAAGTGTTTAAAATGGCCAATTTTATAAATACATTTTATAAATACATATACTTGACTATGAGGTCAGACACTCTGCCCATCTCTTCTTATAGAGGAATCTGTCATCAAAACAATCAGTCAGATCCTCAGAGCAGTATAAATAGTTCTCTTAAGAGTAGAGCGGTACAGTACTGATGAATCAGCAGGTGTCTACAAACTTTTGGACATGTAGTGTATATATGACGACACTTCTAATGTAAACAGAAGTTACACAGCAGTGTGTATGGCTGCACACACTTGATGGTGTTCAGAGCGCTGAGGACGGGCTCGTAGCTCGTATTTCATTGGCACAGGAGAGAGTAGAGTCTGGATGTATTTTTGCCTCTTGTATTAGAGCCTAAGATGATCTGGAGGAAGGAGGTCGTTAGTTGTAGGGGTGTGATCTTTATTTTCTCCTGAATCCGCCGGAGCAAGCAGACGTTGGTTAATGTCAGGCATTGCTGGCAGGTCGAGCTTTCTTCCTTCCTTCTGTTTCTTTCTCAATGCTGCTGGTTTCAGAAGAGCAGCTCTGAGGGCACCATGTCCTGCTCTGGCAACTTGGTTTGGGATGTAAGAAAGCGCTCCATCGGCTACAATGATCCCAATGTTGTCAGGACGAACTATTTAGGTAAGAACAAGCACAATGCGTGTATGTGGGTTGTGTGTATTATATATAGAGATAGATATTGTTTAAAAATGTGTTTATGTGGCAGCTGACAGCTGTCAACACATTAGTGAACTTACTGCAAGAGACAAACAGCTTTAGGTTAGCATTATGGCTAAGTTAGCAGCTCCTGTGTTATGACTGTCTCAGTGACAACTTATATATGGACACATTATCAGCACCACAATTCTCAGTATTGGACTGTTTCAGTGTGATTTGTATTAGGTAACAATGGAGATAACGTCAGCTAGCTTATTGGAGACCAAAACAAGGCTCGCTGGCTAATGTTAGCATTAGCTTCTCAAAAGGATTGAACTAGCCTGTGTAATCTAGCTACAGCTTCACAAAAACTGACATTGTTTTGGCCTTTTTACGTTTGTATGGCTTTAAAAGTCTGAGTGAAAGACCTCATTCGTTAGCAGGACAGCTGAGCTACAGACGGGCTGGTGTTGTTGTGTAAAGTGTTTATCTTGCTGGTTTGTCTCCATTTTTAGCTGCGCCTGTCACTCCAGGCTGCTCTAGTTTACAAAGCGATGCTCTTACATATACTGGGTTTGTGCGCTTGAGTGGGGCATGAAGTATAAAAGTTCATGATTTTATATCTTTTTTTTCAAACACTCCACACTATGCACATTTTGTGCTTTCCAAGAATCTAGCACACCTGTTTCAGCCCATTAACTAATTAATGTTACCCTGTGCTCCTGGCTTGTTAGTCTCAGGTGTGTTGACTGACTTTGGTAAGCCTTGACCTACATTTAAGGCTGCAGGTGTTATTTGTATTTTCATTGTTAAATGCAGTATTTGTTGTGTTTGAATGTTCTTCAAGGAAATTATTAAAGTAAATAAAGACATTAGTACCTAGTAATAATTATAGGTCTATATGATGCTGATGCAAACTCATTCATAAAGTTGTATCTTCCCTACTAACAATACTAATGATGTTTACAGTTGACACAAACTTGATTGTGTGACTTCACAAAGCAAAATCCTGCTATAGCTAAGAGCATATGACAGAAATGAAGCTCTTTCATAATTATGGTGTGTGTGTATATATATATATATATATATATATATATATATATATATATATATATATATATATATATATATATATATATACACACACACACACACACACACACAATCAGTACATACAGGGCCATTCTTGACATTGCTATTGCTGTTGCTATAAATAAAATAATAATAATAATAATAATGTATGCTACTACTACTATTTGCGTTGCATCAAAAATAAATTATATTAAATAAATTATCCCAGTAAATTAACCAAATACATTCTAAAATAATAAAATTCCTAGCATTAAAAAAAGCATCAGAATTGCAAAACAGAAATACAAATGAAAAAAGGCACCCTAAGAGTAGAGACAAAAATAGAATTAAACATAACAAACACCTTCCATCTACCTAGTAACATTTACTTAGCCTCAGCCTTCTTTAATAACTTTAGCATGGCTTCCACCTACCCGGTATCTTGTCTAGACCTCTGCTTAGCCTAATCACAGTTTTCCACCTATGCTGCTAACTTCTCTTGACCCCACCTAAGCTACAAACATCTGTTTTGTTTTTGAATGCTACTTTCTCATTTATTTAGGCTAGAATGGATAGTTCGAGACTTGTTTATTAAACACAGATATTGTAAAAGGTGTTTCAAGACTAAACAGGTTACTTCCACATTGTTGTGACTGATTGATGATAAGGACAACAGGTGACGGTGAGCTGCTAACTTATTTAAAATGTTTTTAAGTAAAGGTTTAGTGGAAAAACGTTGAAAAATTAAATCTTTTTTACACAGCTTGTGTATCACTGCTAGCTGTATATTTATTTTAATGACAGCAAAGTATTAGCCAAAGATTACAGTGAACATGCCATACAGTGGCAACAGTAATAGTAGTTAATACACAGCTGCCATCATTTAAAGTCATTCTGATTAACACCAAATAAAGTTCAGCTGTTCTAGCAGGATGTTCATTATTTAATTACTTGCAACTTACAGCAAAAGCCACAAAGAGCTTATAAAGCATCAACGAGATCTTATTGAAGGGGAAAAAACAATCCAAAGACATTAGATATCATGAAACATGATGAAGATGGTCATCAAGAAGTGGATAAATTTAGGCTCAACAGTGACATTACCAAGAACTGGACTTTCCTCCAATGCTGATGAAAAGACAAAAAGAAAGCTGGTCCAGGAGGCTTACAAAAGGCCTACAGCAACATTAAAGGAGTTGCAGGAATTTCTGGAATGGACTGGTTGTATAGTACAGCATGTACTACATGTGTGTGACAACAATTTCATACATTGTTCATTTGTCTGGGCTGAGGGATAGGGTGGCAAGACAGAAGCATTTTTTACAAATAAAAACATCCAATCCTGATTGTTTTGACAGAATCATGTGGGGAAACGTTATGCTCTGATGAGACCAAGGTTTAACACTTTGGCCGTAATTCCAAAAGGTATATTTGGTGCAAAGCCAACACTGCATAACCAAAAGAACACCATGCTCAGAGTGAAGCATGGTGGAGGCAGCATTATTCTTTGGGGCTGTTTATCTGCAGCTGGAACTGAGGCTTTAATCAAGACGGATGGTAATTGTGAACATTTATAAATATCAGTCAGTTTTGGCACAACACTTTCGGCCATCTACTAAAAAGCTAAAGATGAAGAGGAATTTCACTTTTCAGCAAGATAGTGACCCAAAGTACACCTCCAATTTGACAAAAAAATTGCTTCACCAGAAGACCAAAGTTTAGTAATTTCCCAGCTAGGGCCCAGACCTGAATCTGTGTGTTGACCTGAAGAGAGCTGGACACAGGAGATGCCCTCACACTCTGACAGATTTGGAGCAAGGAAGAGTGGGCAGAGATTGCCAAATCAAAATGTGCCATGCTGCTAGACTCCTACCAAGTATTAGTTTAAGGGCGCCCCTTTTTATGCAACCACATTTATTATTATTATTATTATTATTATTATTATTATTATTTATTTATTTATTTTATTTTTTTATAGCCTAAAATATGTTTAATTTTCAATGAAATTGTACCGATTTTAGTTCAAATTAAAGGTGAAAAAAGCTCTGAAATGATTAATTTTGAAAAGATTAACAAAACCTGGCATTTTAACAGGAGTGCTCAAACATTTGCATGCCACTGTATTTACCAAATTATATGAGGGGAAAAAACCTTAACAAGCTTAACTGATAGCCCCGAGTGGCTCAGCAGGCTAATACACTGACACTATTACCAGAGGATCTGTTCACCATCGGCAGCTGGGGCGTGAAAGAGCAAAAAAAGCTATCTCCCCATCACTTTCACAATACAATGTCGCTGGCTCAGGCGTCTACTGATTGGTCCATTCAGAGCTGGGGATCCTGCACTTTCCTCCGAGCGTGTTATCTCTCCAGTGACGGTGTATCAGCTGTAGTTCAAAAAGAGGCGGTGGCTGCATCACACACATCAGAGGAGGCTTGTGCTTGTCTTCACCCTCCAACAGCAAAAAACAACAACAAGGTTAACTGAAAATGATGGTGGGGCAACACTATAATTAAATAAAGTTCTCAACTTAAGTGTCACAATGACTGACAGAATAGAGAGTAAAATAGTGTTTTTATTGGTGCAGGAGCTCCAACATGCAGTTGCTGCATCTAGTCTTATAGACTGTAGACAAAGTCTAAAGTGGCCAGCTTTGACCATGCTTTAGAGTGAGGATGTTACATGCTGCATAAGATCAGGGGAGTTCATTAACTTAGATAATATTTCTTTTGATTTTACTATGTGAATATTAAGTCTCTAGCAATTGAAACACAACAGTCAGAATTAAGACATTACCACAGTAAACAAACAAATCAAAATTACATTAAAACTAAATGCCATATTAGTCACCCAATAGTTTAAGCCTGGACAGGGGAGTGTAGAGAGGGATCTTCTAATATGTATCTTGACTGACATTTAAGAGAGTAGTGCTGTCTCTGGTGTTATTAGCTCTCCCTACTTGAGAAAATAGCACCTGTAGTGCTAGCTGCTCTGACACCTGTATCTCTTGTATGAATGTTGGCCTAGGCTGTGTTTATTGTTGTTTAACCAATCATCTGAGCCTTTGCTGTAACGTGAAGCTACACTTTGTCCACAGTATCTGAGATCTGGTAGAAGCATTAATGTAGTTCGTGAAGTTGAGTGGCTGCATATCATGTGTGCGCCCTATTTAGCCTGGCTAGGTTGCATGTTGTTGGGGCTGTCGCTGCTAATCGACAGGGAATACACCAGTGGGCCTGTAATGAAACCAGGCAAGTTTCCCCCACAGAACAGAGACAAAATTTAAGACCAGTAATGGGTGTGGAAGGAAGATGGAAACGTGGGACATTTTCTTGATCTAGACATCAATTTCAACTGAAGGTGGTCTAACTTTTAAATTTAGAAATTTACAATACTTTAATTTTTAACTTATAACATTCAGAAAATGCAAGGACTGCAGTTGTTCTTTGGTTGCATAATCACACATCAACAATAATAATAATAAAAAAAATAATAATAAAAAAAAAATGTGTG
>BRDA01009162.1:40678-54160 GCA_036984385.1 Crenuchus spilurus | reverse complement strand
ATATATATATTGTTTGTGTGTGTGTCTTTGACGTCCTGTCAGTTGTCATTTTAAGCATTAGCAGATTACATTTGTCTTAGCACATCACACAGATGCTCAGTTGGATTGAAGTATGCAAATGGAGGCTAATGTTGGTAGGTTCTTACCACTGCTGAATGGGAGCACCGTTTCATAGATGCTCTAACACAGTTGTCTGGCCATAATGATTTGCTCTGTTAGTCATTCAGGTCTTTACATCTGTCTTACCATTTATTCTGCACCCAACTCGGGGACTACAAGAACCAGCTGTTTTCTTACTGTCTAATACATTCCACACCTTGACATTTACCTTTGTTTTAAGACAATCGGCATTAGTTGTCATCTGTGAGTGGTGATGATGCTTTGCCTCATCAGTGTATTTTTTGAGTGTATACTTCCACTTTTATAACATCTGAACACAGTTCAGACAGTGTCATTCAATGATATTTTCTTTGTACTTTTCCTACCCATGAAGGCAAACACATGAAAAATGATGATCTAACGTCTTCTCACATGAATTAAGCCAACAAGATTTTAAATGGCAGTTTCACTTTGTCTAATATATGTGCCTTTAATCTCTGGCAAAACACGCTACAGTTACTTACTTATTTGTTTTACAGTGATGTTCAGTATAGATTAAAAACCATTGTGGAAACTGTTTTATGAATCAGGAAGACATGTCTTGTACCAGACTTCTGCTTTCTCTCTTCTGTTTCCTGTTGTGATTATTTTGAATCTGTGATGTGTGTCACTGTTAGAATTGTGCACTGTAATCAACAACACATTACTCTACCTTAGCCTTAAGCACTAGTGATTTTGCATCAGTTTGGTGTTAGCTATTTGTAACTGATTGACAGGACTGCAGGATTACTAACCACAGGATGACTATTAGTTTCTTTTCTCTGTGTAATTGATGAAATATCTCAGGATGCAAAAACTAAATAACCAGATTGCAGCCAATTCTGAAAGGGAAATCGGCATTAGGTTCTGAAAACAAATAAAAATAATAATGTTTACTGCTGTTACGGTTATTATGAAAACTGAAATGCACTCTAGCTGCAAAGGAAACAAATTGATCATTGAGTAGCATCATGAACTCTTTGACAGGTCTTTGATATGTAATTTCCTCATCCTAAAAAAAAAAGTTTAATGTACAAGAGCCACACATTCCCTGAATAAAATACATATTGCAAAAAGTACATCATGCACTCAGTAGACGAGAAGAAGGAAAAGTATTCTAGTCATTGTTGAAGCATTGGAAATTATTTTTTTCCCACTCGTTTCTGATATAGTTGATTTTTCCTATGTTTAAGTGAATAATTTCTTTAATTCTAATTATTGTTATAGCAAAGCTCTCTGGCTTTGTCAGGAGTCTTATAAATATTTATGAAGATTCTAAAACAGCAATTTTACTCTTTTTTCCTCTGCAGGCAGAAGGGAATTTGTGCAGCGTCTGAAGCTTGAAGCCATACTCAATGTGCATGATGGCTGCGTGAGTATTTTATTCACATATCGCTTAAGGATTCTATTCCTGAACAATGCATTTGTCCTTTATGTTTAGAGCATAACACTTCTAGGAGGATGTATTTGATTTGTCTTCTGTGCCTTCTAAGATAACTGTATGTGTGAGTGTGTGCACGCATGCAAGTGTGTTCTTGAGCACAGTTTGCTGTTCTTTATCTGTCAATGGATTGAACCTGGAGGTTGATGGACACCAGATTGCCAGTATGATATCCTGATATATAGTGGAGAAATTCTACTCCCACTGTTGACAATACCTTGGTTTCCCAGTACCAAGGTGGTCTTGGTTGTGTATTGTGAGAAACATTTTTCAAGCTTTGTATATTTGCCTGAAACTTAATGTTACAGGCAATTTATAGTACATTGCTACCAGAAAATACATCATCTGCAGGGAAATGTAAGCAACATTTTCATTTCATTTTAGTTTCCTCTTTATTTACCGAACTTATTTAAAAAAAATGTCATTTAGCCATTTTGCACATGACTTGTAGTTCTATTAGCTTTCTAGTTTAAGTGCAAAATTACTAAAAACTAATATTTTAACATGAAACATATCCTGACCCACTGGTGAATATTTTAAGTACTATTGTGATATTTCTAAATATTTTGTGGGACATATGCAGGCATTCTCCCAAAGCAGTGTGTCACCAATGCACTGAACTGTGGGAGATCTAGTAGCCCCAGTACCATTTCAATGTTTGTATAGTATCAACGACTGCAAGCTTAAACTTTGAGATAAAGGATGGCATTTTCCTGCTCTAACATATCCACTTCAGCTTGGGAAGGACTTCTTAATTACATAAATATTTGGATCAGGTGTGTTGGAAAGGGAAAACACTCAAATGTGCAGAGGCAGTTTTGGCACTTGTAGCTAATGATGTGAGCTGTTTTCCTGAGTGTTAAACAGTAGCATTGGCAGGAACAGAGTAACGGTGGTCTTACAGACATTGCTCTTGCTCTTCAGCCTCAATATGTCATTGCTGCATTAAGCTCACATCCTAAAACTTGACCTGGAAACTTTAGGGAGAGGATGATTGCATGGCCCTTGCTTGTGTGAGCTCTATTTTGTGCTAATATTGTTTGAATACTTGTGAATTTCCATAATCTGTCTCATTCGTTGTTAGAATGATTGCACGTGAAAGCTATAAAAGTATCTGCATGGGGTTTAGTGTTTGCTGGGAAAGATTGGTGTCGCTTATCTACTGGCATAAGATAACATTTCACTTTCCATTTCATGACACTGTTTCCACATTTAGAGTAACCTCTTTGCAGTCTGCAACACATCAGTCAAGTGAGGTGATTGGCTGAATGATTCCATACTACCCAGATAGCAATGAATGAATTGTTGAGTGCTTTCATACATTATGCTGGGGTAATATGTATTTTATACCTCATTATAAATATTTAATCTCTGAATGAAGTGAAATCTTTGGCTGTGTGAGCAAAGCCTTCACAATCAAAGGTTTTCAGATGTTCTCTGATCAAACGGAACTTGCTTGCAGTATGAGGCCTGTTATTGTCCAATGCAATTTACCATTGTAAATCAGCCTTTGCAGGTTCAGGTAATGAAGTATTGATTAGTCATGTATCAGTCATTGCTATTGATTTAAACGTGGCTTATTGTAGCAGAGTATTTTTGTGTGCATCATTTATTGCACACTACTTGGGTAAAAGTATGTGAAAACATTTCATTCCAAAACCATGGGTCCCCTTTGCTGCAGTAACAACTTCCACTGTTCTCAGAAGGCGTCCACTAGCCTGTTTCATGCTGAAACAACAAATGGCCTTCCTCAAAGCAGACCAGCAGACAGTTCTCTGTAATGACACAGAAAGCTGTGGCATTAATATTCACATTCCCTCAAACCCAGAAGTCTATTCCAAACCATTAAAAACAATTGTTTCTGCAGAAATATTTGGGGTGCACCAAATATTTGGCAACCAAAAATTATTTGGCCAAAAATAGCGAAAACAAATGCTTGCAGTGCTTAGCCGAATAAGTGAAAAGACAGAATTATTTACACTGAATAATTGTGTTTCTAATGACACTGTTTCCTTTTTCGATCTCCCAGGCCATAGAACAAAATGTAACTCAGTAAAGGCATAAAAAGAGCTCGCTCTCTGTCTGTCTGTCTGTCTGTCTCTGTCTGTCTCTCTCTCCCTCTCTCCTACTCTCTGTCTCTCTGTCTCTCCATTACTCTGATTTTATTCCAGGGAAGGGTGTTTTTGGCACAATGTGAAGCAGAGTGACTAAAACGTTCTTTCTCAGGATAAAATCACTGTAACGCATCGTCTCGAGTGGCTTCTTGCTTTTATAAAACGGTGGTCAACGTAAAATATAAAACACACTAATGTTTAATTAATAAATCAGTGTATTTTTTAAATAATTGACTTTAAAATATTCTTCCACCACATGTTGTTCTCCTAAAACAGTTAAGACTGTTAGACAACATGAGGACAGATATCAATCTACATCATCTGATATCAGACCCATAGTTTTTCATTGTTTTATTTATTTATTTCAAGTCATTTTATGATTTATTGGTATGTCTGCTGGGATGTTAAAATGTTCAGTGTTCAATAAATATTTTTCAATTTACAGTTTAGTAATTGTTTTTTCTTTGAAAAACAAGGCAAAAATACATTTAGTCTATTGAATTTATGCAGTGGTGGAGAAAAGTAGCAATTTAATGAAACAACATGAAAAACTATGTTCGATGTTCAGCTTTGGGCCAAATTTTTCCTTTTGTTTAGTTTCAGTTTTGGCCAAAATTTTTCATTTCAGTGCATCTCTACCAAATATTACAGCTGGTTCTTATACATACATGACTGTGCCACAATGTAAAGTTATCGAGATCTAGTCTGACCCATCATTCTTCTAAAATTTGATTTTGCTATTAGTTTTTATCTGCAATAGATGTGGCTGAAATAGCTGAAACTCCAAAGTACTATGTACTTATGTGATTTCAACAGCTGTCTTGTTTCTCTGTCTTTAAATAGGTTAACACTATATCCTGGAATGACACAGGAGAGTATATCTTATCGGGATCTGATGATACTAATTTGGTTATTACAAATCCCTACAACAGAAAGGTAAGTTTATGCAGAAAGTGTCATAGAACTGTGAGGTATTGTTTGAAGCATGATGTTGCATTTAGGTGGACAACTAAAGCCAAAATTTAAATTTAAAGAAATACAGAATAATATATTTAAAAGGTATCACTTAAGACAACTTGATTTTAAATTTGGGATTGAACTACACACAATTTCTATTGGAAGTAATTTGATTGTTACTGTAAAAGCATTGAATTTTGATAGCCAGTCCTATTCAGCTCTGAGTGGCTTCAAAAGCTTTCATGTGCTTAGAAAATTTGATCATAAGTGGTGCTCTACTTGGGTGTGCATGTATGTCACCAGTGATTATTTAACTGCCTCAATGACCACTGATGTGATTTGATGCCTTTTAGAGCATTACAGTCATTCAGAGAGGGTAGTATTTTTGGTGTTTTTGGTTCAAAGCATAGACTCAGAAGGCAACTTGAATTTATTGTAGAAGTCCATTACACCGAATGAGTAGATCAGAATAAGTGTTGTAAGCAAAAGCATGCTTTAAGTGCTTTCCTTGACCTTGTTCTGTATGGTTTCATATACCTCACTCTCACTTTATTATGTTCTTCAGGTTAAAACAACTATTCGTTCAGGTCACCGAGCCAACATCTTCAGTGCAAAGTTCATGCCACACACTAACGATCAGCAGATTGTGTCCTGCTCAGGAGATGGCATCATCTACTACACCCACACAGAGAAAAGTCCAGAAATCAACAGGCAGTGCCAGTTTACCTGCCACTATGGAACGGCTTACGAGGTTTGAAGATGGTGCAAGGAGTGTTCTGTGTTAAAAGCAATATTATTGTGTAAAAAAGTCAAAATCCATGTCTACATATAAAAGCTCAGAATGTCATCTTTTCCTCTCTAGATAATGACAGTTCCTAATGACCCCTACACCTTCTTGTCCTGTGGGGAAGATGGCACAGTTAGATGGTTTGATCTTCGTATGAAGACCAGCTGCACAAAAGAGGACTGTAAAGATGTAAGAAAGGTCTTATTACATTAATTGATGTATTAATGATGGGCAAGATGTATTTATTAATGTATGAATCAAGTTTCTCTGTTCCTTATATAATCTGATAATTCAGTATCACATTGAATCTTAGAACTGTAAAGCCATCTAAGGCTACCTAATTACATTCACCTGCCTCATAAGAAGTTTCCTGGAGGGAAAACACATTTATTTCATTCATCTATTCATTTGCTTCTTTGTCTGCCAGTCTAGTAACATGTCCGAGTGCATTTGGCTTCTTACATTGGCCTCATGGCTGTTGTTTTGCTCAATAACTCGGATCATTAGCAGTGCAGAAGTTGAGCAACATCTCTTGGGGGTGGTTTTTGCTCCAATGTGACATTAGGTCCCCTCTCATAGCATATTCTTTTTCATCCTGGCTGTAAAGGAGCAGCCATGCCCAAGCCTTTCTATTAGGGTCCTGTGCCAGATCCTGCAATGTTGCAGCAGCCTCCACTTTGTACTAGTCCTTCCTTGTGATTTATATATGTTTGGTTTGCCTGAAGTTAAAGTTCCTCTCAAGTGAAAGTTTTTTTTTAAGAGGATCTTTTTTGTTCTGTCACTTTAGCGAGAATTTTTTTTCCAAACAAACAGTATTTCTTCATGTGTGTTTTAAGTCAGAGTATGATCAGCTTCTGATTTAATGGAAATAAAACACTAAACATGCTTTTCAGAGAGAGTTTAAGTCTTTTCCTCCTTTTATCAATGAGGAAATTGCCTTATTTTATTTCTCTCTCTCGCTCTTGCGCTCTCAAACTCGGTCCAATGCTGTGCATAGAGTCTATCTTATGCATTATTGACTAGATTGCAGACACTCTTGATGTACCATTTGTTGATAGAAAGTACATTGTGTCTTCTTCCCTCCTTCCTGCTGTTTTGTCTCTGAGTTAGGGCAGCTCAAACAAAAAGGCTAGTTTCCTTATTCATTTCATATACACAGTGTAGTTAAAGATTGACAACATTTTTTTGTCATATCTTTCTCTCCTTGTCACCATCTACTCCTACTTGTTTTGTTCTCCATGTGGCTGTCTGTAATCAGGATATTTTGATTAATTGTCGGAGAGCTGCTACCTCGATATCCATCTCTCCCCTGATGCCATACTACCTTGCTGTGGGTTGCTCAGACAGCTCAGTGAGAATCTACGACAGACGAATGCTTGGCACCAGAGCTACGGGTGAGAACGTCTGGTGATTTACAAACTACATTCATCTGTTATGTGAAGCATTTGAAATTAATGCAATGGCCAATAGTAATGACCAGATTAAATCAACATCAGTTACTCTCATGATATGTATGCCAAATTCAAATACTTACATAAATAGTAAAATACAACAACAGAACACAATAATAGAATTGTGAAAAATAATAATAACTCTGCTTGTGTTTTAGTTATTGCCATTATGTGCCAATCATAAAGAATACATATCTTCTGTTCTTTCTTAAGTGCCTGTAGTATAAAAGAATTACTGTAATTACAGTTAATGAGACAGCCCTCTTACTATACATAATTGTAATGTTCTTGGTTATTAAATAATTCCATACAAAATAATTGGAGAAGAGAAACTAAGTGGAAAGACCAGGCACTATACTTTATTCATCCAGGCACTCCAGGTAAAAATAAAATCCACAGAACCCAACACATTAACCCTTTAACAGGCTGCCCTCCTGATTAGTGAATTTAGCTGGATGCACCCCTTGCAGACCCAGTTCAGTTACTAACATATACAGCTTGTATAATCTCTGTAGAAAAGCTTTGTATAAGCAGTTTGTTCAGCATTTAAGCAATACTGAAATTGTATTCGACAAAACTCATAGGTATGATACCTAACATTATTGAAGCATTTGTATGTTACACTACACTAAAAAACGAACTTTTCTTTTTCTTTTATACATTTCTGATTTCTTACAGGTAATTACATGGGCAGAGGGACAACAGGCATGTGTGTACGATTCGTCCCTGCTCATTTGTCCAATAAGTCTTGTCGTGTGACATCACTATGCTACAGTGGAGATGGACAAGAGGTTCTGGTCAGCTACTCTTCTGACTACATCTACCTGTTTGACCCCAGGGACGACCAGGCCAGAGAGCTCAAAGGCCCGTCTGAGGAGAGGAGAGAGGAGGTGAGATGTCAGATGAGGAGATTTCTGAAGCTGACAAAACAAATTTATATCAAGACGAGCTCTTTTCTTTGTACAAAGAGTAATGTCATAGAGAAACTAGCCTTCTCTGCAGGGAAAGGGCACTGTTAAGAAGGAAAGTCAGCATTATCATACATTACACAGTATATTAACAGCGCTGCAGTGAGTCAGTACTGTTCTGGCCTCATGGGGGAAACTGGGAAATGATGCTGACGGGGCTTCATTCAGTTGCCAAGTGGGTCGCAGAATTTTCTTTCAGCTGTAGTTTTTTATTTATTTTGATCTTTTTTTTTGTTTTGTTTATGACCATTTGTGTACACGGTTGCAGAAATAAGTACTCTGGTGTTTTTCATAGATCAGCTCCTCTGTGATTTTTAATTACATCCAGGTTCACCATGTTTGTGTGGTTTCCCCTCATCCTGTGAGGGGAAAAAAACATTGGCTGAATTACCCACTGTTTTTAGCTAACTAGCTGAGCTCATCTGATAATTTTAGTTCTGTCCAGATATAAACCTCCAGATTTTCCAGGCAGATGTGTTCTTGAGTTGGAAAATATTTTTTGGTTGCTGCTTCTAGTCTTATTTAGTATCTTAGCACAGGATCCACTAAAACCTTTAATGAGTTCCAAACCAAAAAATATGAATGCTTTTGAATAGCCACTCAATAATCTACTTGGTTTAATTGTACTTGGCATACTTGGTTTCCATTCTCTACCAGAGAGAGTATTATGTGGAGGAAAAAGAAACTTAAGACACAAATTAATGGCTTATTATAATCACAGGTACAAGTCACTATCACTGTAGTTTCCTTAAAAATCTGATGATAAATACTGTTAAACTAATATTACTGTCAAATTTAATGAGAATAACAATAATAAGCATATTATTATTATTTATTATTATTATTATTATTATTATTATTATTGTTATTTATTATTAGATTATTTGTGTATATATGTGTGAATAAAGAATAACAAGTGAGATCATATTATCATGTGACGCAGACATCCAGGTTTGTAGTAAAAAAAAAAAAAAAAAAACCAGAAACTTGCCAGTCCTGTAGTTATTTTAATGCTGTCCAGATGCAGGAATTGTATCACTGAGGAGACATGTCATTACAGACGTCCCGCATGCCTGACACTGTCCTACAATAATAACCAGATGTCTTTTCTAATTAGTGAACTGTGTTATGTCAAGGTACACTTGTTGCAGCGGTCATTCAGTTTTGCACTTTCACAGCTTGTTTAATCTCCATAGAAAAACATTAACAATACAGTAGGACATCTGTAACAGCAGCACATGAGCCTAAGGTCACCATGTCCAATGCCAGCAATGGGCAATGGAGCAGTGGAACTGATGTGGTGATGGTGCTCCATCGACTACATTTGGGATTTGAAATGCCGTTTGTGATCCCAAACGAATCATCCAGCATCACTACCTGATCTCACTAATTCTTCAACATCTAGCATAAAGCATCAGCATAAGAGTAGAGGCTGTTATTGCAGTATACTAGAAACTTATTACCGGTAACTATTCTTGATTTTTGAGTTGGATGAGTGTTGGACATGCAGGGTTTCTCAGACGGGGATTAAGCCTAGTTATGGGCTATATTTTACTTCCAGTGGAAAATCTCCAGTATGCTGTGTAGTCCACGACTGAACTTAATCTTTGTTTGGGAAACTGATCCTTAATGTATGTCTGTAGTTTAAATAGATTCTAATCTCTCAATTCATTAGACCTTGCAATACATGTTTTAGACTGTTTGGATTTGAGTGAGTGCTGTTGGTCTTTGAAGGGCTGAACAGGGTGAGAGGGAGTGAAATATGCTGGGTCACTGATCAGGCCCCCCTCAGCTGCTGCTCTGTGTGTTCAGCAGTGTCTGGATCCCCTACACTTGCATTCCTTTCCAAATAGAGCTGCAGACGCAGGCTGTGTTCCACTGCTGGGACAGAAATAGACTCTGAACGCACAATGACAGCCAGAGAGAGGAGAAACCCTCAAATCTCTTCCATCTCTTCCCTTTTCTGCATTTGTGCATCAGCGCATATGGAAAAGATTTGTTCCTGACAGCTTAAACCCTTTGGGTGAATGGGTATCACTTAAATAACAGGTGTTCTTGTCTGTATTTAACCTACATTTTAGTTTTTGGTTTTTATTTTATATGCTTCTTTTGACTGCTGGCAGTTGGGACTGCACCTGGAGTATTTTTTTCATAATTTCACTGTTTTGTAAAGAGCATTGCAGGAGAATTGTGTACTCTGTTAATTGTTAAGCATCTGCTGAACAGTTAGGCTCAGGGAGTGCAGTTTTTGCTTTTCAATAACTAAGATTTTTAGGGACTTTGGGCTTGTTTATAAAACCTCCTCTTGCTTTATGTTCACCACTGTGTTGTGGTGGCCAATGTGGTATCAGCTTCAGTTTGAGTCATAAGGTGTCATAGCTGAAAGCTGATCAGTAAGCATGTGAGGGTGACACACAACCTGGCCTGAAGAGAATTAGCAGTTATACTTGCATATAGAGTACTGGTACCAAGTGTATCATCACAATGCTTAAAATGCCAAATCAATACTCTCGCCATAAAATATAAACACTCATCATTTGCTTAACAAATGTTAACCCAATGTTTCTTTGATCGACATAATTTTTTATTTTATGTTTATTTCTATAATCTATAGAAAACTCTTCAGTTTTATTGTTAAAAGTACTAAAACTTACAGTGTAAAATTGTTTGCAAAGTTTCAATACTTTGATACTTGATGCAACACAAGTCTCTAATTGACATTACTTTATTAGGATATCGTGACATGTGACATTCTCAGGGCTCTGTAACATGAACAGCTAAGCTGAGGTGAAGTGAAAACAGCGTGAATATAGAGCGTGATCGTGTTTTACTATGATTGACAGTGATTGACTGTGATTGATGCATGTTTTTTTAGCTGAGGCAACCACCGGTCAAGCGGTTACGTCTGAGGGGGGACTGGTCAGACACAGGACCCCGTGCCCGGCCCGAGAGTGAGCGAGAGCGAGATGGTAAGATGAGATTGCACATGGTCTAGGTCACACTCCCTACCATAACCATAAATGTTCCACATTCATGCACCTACTCAAAGGCAAACAACCACAAAAAATACTGTAAATGCACTATTCTCCATACACAAACTGAAAGGTTAGGGTTTTTTATTCTTGTTACTCTTTACTAGTCAGTACCAATATACACCAATCAGCCATAACATCAAAATCACCTGCCTAATATAGTGTAGGTCTGCCTCGTGCCACAAAAACAGCTCTGACCCATCAAGGCAAGGATTACACCAGACCTTTGAAGGTGCTTTATGGTATCTGCAACCTGTGATATTATCAGTAGATTTTTAAGGTCCTGTAAGTTGCCAGGTGGAGTGACATCTAGGGAATGGAGGCCAAGTTACACCTTCAGCCAGGGGCGTCACTAGACTTAAGACTGTACTGGGGCACAGCTGGGGCACAGATAATGTATGCGAAAAAATATTTCTGCACTTATTTATATTTAAGAAAGCATAAATAGTGCATTAAACTGAACAATCAATACCTTTAGTCACATCTCTCTGTCTCTGTCTCTGTCTCTCTCTCTCTCTCTCTCTCTCTCTACACGTGAATAAATTATCATATTAAGTAGCCATGTGGGTATTGTGTTGAGTGAATAGAATTGCAATGAATTACTATATTAAGTAGCTATGTGCGCATTTTGTATTGTATTCTACGTAGACTTAAAACTCTGAAGTTATTTTTTTTACTGGTGAAATTTATACTGGGGCACTGCAGATCAATACTGGGGCATGTGCCCCAGTAAAATATGTCTGGCGACGCCCCTGCCTTCAGCTCTGTCATTTTCCTCAAAGAATTCCTGAACATTTTTTGACTGAGCATATGACAGAGCTGAGAGGTAGCAGTGCGACTTGGGAATCCTTAGTCTACAGTAGAGCTGGGCGATATGGCCAAAAAGTTTATCACGATAAATTTTTCAATATTTATCTATCTCGATAACTATCACAATATTAAATTTTCTAACGCTATCAATGTTTTAAACAACATCTTTCTAAAAACATCAGACTAAACACATTAAATGTTACTGTTTAAAATGTTTATTGCCAGAAAATAATATTGTAGCGTCCAGCTGGACGCGTTGAAAGGATGGACGAGAAAGACGTTTACAGTAGTCACTTTATTGTTGAAACTTACAATGAGTGCTGTTGGCCGCAGGCACTCCAAAATAACAGGCTAGAGAGCCAACAGGCTAATGCTAGCACTCGGGCTGACACACACACACATCAATCTCCACTCCTTCTCCTTCTCATACAAACAGACGAGCACACAGTAACCTCCCGCTCTCTCACTGCCTCGCCCCACTATGCTGTCCCCCAATCACAGCTTGTCTTAAACATAACCGTGCATTTTGGCGGCGCTGGTGAGGAGGAGCTAACAAGCAGCAGTATTAGACTTCTGAACTCAGTGTCAAGCTGCTTAGACGCGAAATGGAAACAAACGTTAATGCTTATCAAATTCTATTGTCCTGGCTTATCATCGTCATCGAGGGAAAAATTATCATGAAAAAAAAGATATTGTTTTATCACCCAGCACTAGTCTGCAGTAATGTTTAAATAGGCAATACATGTCAAAGTAATTGCCACATAAATGCCAAGACCCAAGGTTTCCCAGCAGATCATTGACCAGAGCATCACCATGCCTCTGTGAATCCTGGTGCTTCAAGCAAATGGCACACATTGACCTGGTTGTCCACATGATGTAAAAAAAAAGTGTGACCTTCTTCCATTGTTCATGGTTCAGTTATGATGCCCATATACCCATTATAGGTGCCCTTGGAGGTGGACGGGGGTCAGCATGGGCTGTCTGACTGGTATGTGGTTACACAGCCCCATACACAAGCTGTAGTGCATTGTGTGTGTTCTGATGTCTCTGTACCATAGCCAGCATTAACTTGTTCAGCAGTCTGTACTATAGTAGCTCTTCTGTGGGATTTGACCAGGCAGTCTAGCCCTTACTTCCCATATGCATCAGTGAGTTCACTTGTTGCTCTTTCTTAACCACTTCTGGTATATTCTAACCAGGACAAACTGGGAGTATCTCACAAGCTCTGCCTTTTTGGACATGCTTTGTTCTAGTTCTCAAGCCATCACAATTTGGCCCATAGTCTGTATGCTTGCTTGTTTTCCATGCTTCCAACACACTTCAAGAACTGACTGTGTGGTTCCTAATGTTTGCCACCCCTTTACAGGGGCCATTATAAAGAAGTAATGTTTTTCACTTCACCTTTCAGCCCTGTCCTGGGCTTAGCTAGGATAGTCTGTGATGCCCTGCCCTGCTCCCGGTGAGGGGTCAGTGGACTAATCACGACCCTGATCAGTATTAAGCAGATATGATGGACTTTACCTTTCAATGGTTTTAATGTTGTGGCTGATCACTGTATTGTACAATTACTGCAGTCTTAAAATCATAATTACAGTCATGGCTGAAAGTGTTGGTACCCCTGAATGTTTTCCAGAAAATGAAGTATTTCTCCCAGAAAATAATTGCAATTACACATGTTTTGTTATACATGTTTATTTCCTTTGTGTGTATTGAAACAACACAAAAAACAGAGGAAAAAAAGGCAAATTTGACATAATTTCACATACAACTCTAAAAATGGGCCG
>BRDA01009162.1:15090-38978 GCA_036984385.1 Crenuchus spilurus | reverse complement strand
CAACATTAATATGTAAATATAATAAATGTATATGTCAGTACCGGCTTTCACATTCGTGGGGAAAATCCCATTGAACACCTGTGGAGAGATCTTAAAATTGCTGTTGGGAGAAGACACCCTTCAAATATGAGAGACTTGGAGCAGTTTGCAAAAGAGTGGTCCAAAATTCCAGATGAGAGGTGTAAGAAGCTTGTTGATGGTTATAGGAAGCGATTGATTTCAGTTATTTTTTCCAAAGGGTGTGCAACCAAATATTTGAGGGTGCCAATAATTTTTGTTTTGCCCATTTTTGGAGTTTTGTGTGAAATTATGTCAAATTTGCCTTTTTTTCCTCTGTTTTTTGTGTTGTTCTAATACACACAAAGGAATTAAACCTGTATAACAAAATGTGTAATTGCAATAATTTTCTTGGAGAAATACATTTTCTGGAAAAAAATCAGGGGTGCTTACACTTTCGGCCATGACTGTATATGTAAATAATATAAATGTATAATTACAACGTAAGGCCATGGTGCAATATCCATGTTTGTCTTATGTTATATACAGTATTACTTTTAAACGTACTATTAGTACATGAATTGAATCGTCATCCTACCACTCCTGAGTATGATATATGTGCTTGACAGCTTTCACATAGTCTCATTTACACTTTACTTTAGAACTCTATGATATTCTCTTGTTAAATTTTCCTCCATAACAAACATGCACAAACCCACTCCCTGTTCTCCTGTCTTCTCTCTTCCTCATTGCTAATCTCCACCATATCCCTAATCATGAGTGTGCTGCCAACAGTCTCGGAGCACCTTTAATCTCTCATGGTAGTTCTTTTTCAGAATATCAATAAGGCCTAATCCATCTAGAGGGAGCTTGTTAGTTTCTCTGTGAGAGTCAGGGCTTATGATTCAGAGTGGGATAGAAGTATTTTTCTGTATCCCAGCCTCTGTATTCTGCAGAGCTGTTTCCAAAATGAGAGCATGGCTCTAAGGCATTTTCCTTTGGGTGTTTCTGAGGTCTTGAATGTAGTGCTAAGATCTTTTCTCTTCACTGCAGGAGAACAGAGCCCCAACGTATCTCTGATGCAGAGGATGTCCGACATGCTGTCGCGTTGGTTCGAGGAAGCCAGTGAAGCTCAGAGCAGCAGAGCTCGTCCACAGACTCGGCCCAGAGGTACTGCAGATACTGACCCTCTTTCACTAGTTCTGGGCCTGAAATGACTTGTTCTGCAGTAATGGACTTGGTGAAAATGAGGCTGCTGCTTTTTGAAGTTTTGAAGTCTTTTGAAGTTTTTGCACTCTTGTTTTCATGGGAACGAAGGTAATGCTGGATGATTTTCTCAAAACATTTGTGTCATTTGAATTAACGTTTTAACACAATTTTTAAAAAAATTAGTCATCAAATTGATATATGCACATTACATATTAGTGGTCTTTTAAAACTGAAAATATGAATACATTCTACTCAAATTTTCAAGCACTATAAAAACAGCATTTCTAACTAAAATACTGCATCGTAAAGAGTGAATACGTATCAATGACAAGAAACATAACAAGAAAAATGCTGCATTTTACAGAGGAATTAACTTGCAGCAAAGAAGGATGGAAAAATAATTTCATATGGAATTGGTACATGACCTATGCTGAACACGTTCAGTGTTTTGGTGTGTTGAAATCAGTTTCAAGCAAAAGTTAACAACACAGATAATTTATTCACTGGTGACGCCACCACCCTGTGTAAAACAACTGGAAAGAAATAAAAGCTAGGCTGCCTTCCGATACAAAAAGCTTCCCTAAAAGACAGTTAACGTTAGCTGCATCACTTTCTTGTGTCATCCTATATGACCAGAAGAGCTCTTGATGGAACTGAAATTACGTTTGTATCACAAAAAACATGATTCATGATACGTCTACTAGGTTGAGAAAGAACATTATTGGTGTTGAACAGATGAAGCAATGCTTTGAGGTAGGACATCCTCACATACTGTTCACCCAACAATGCATTCATTAATTCTTCATTCATGGACATCCTGAAATGTAAAGAAGTTTTACAGGGAGCTGTATGTAATTCTTGAATGATCACTCTGGATTTGAAATGAATAAAAAAATGTCTCGAGTGACTCAGCGGGCTAAGACACTGACACTATGACAGAGGATCGAATCCCGGTCATGCTGTTCGCCATCAACAGCCGGGGCTGAGAGAGCAAAAATTGTCTGTTCTTTCACTGGATGGGTATATGGCACTCTCTCCCCATCACTTTCACAATGCAATGTCTATTGATTGGTCCATCAGAGCTGGGGATCCTGCACTCTCCTGTGAGTGTGTTGGCTCCCCAGTGACGGTGTCAGCCATAGTTTGATAAAAGAGTGTGGCTGCATCACACACATTGGAAAAGGCTTGTGCTTGTCCTCACCTTCTTAGATTAAAGGATATTGCAAAGTGATGGGGAGAGCCCCTAGCTCAGGGGTGTCAAACTTCAGTCCTGGAGGGCCGGATTCCTGCAGAGTTTGGTGATTTCTCTGCTCTGACACTACAATTAAACCTGCTCATTACCTGCTGAGCTGAATCAGGTGTGTTTGCTTAGGGAGATCACAAAACTGCAGGAATCCGGCCCTCCAGGACTGGAGTTTGACACCCCTGCCCTTGCTGATGGGATGGGTTAAGTAAGAAAAACATTATTAAGAAAACGTCTTTGATTATTTAATTAACTATCTTAGTCATGTGTATACGGTAGTTTAGATCAAATGTACAACAAAACAACAAAAGGGAATGTATTTATTTTCATCTTAAAAAAGAAAAAAACTGTACAGCATACCACTTCAAATTTCTTTTGTTCCTCTACAGGTACTTCAGCTCAGCCAGAGGGAGCAACTGCAGCCTCAGAAAGCCCTGCTCAGGAGCCTGCAGGGGCTGAAGGGCCAATGGAGGTGGAAACAGCCACGGCTGATCCTCCAACCACACCTGCCACAACTTCAGCATCGGCCTCTGCCTCTGTTCCGGTCTCTGCCTCGACCTCAGCACAACCTCTTCCCAAATCCATCTCCTCCTCTTCTTCCTCCTCAGGCTCCTCGTCCACTGTAACAGTACCTCCACCTTCCAGTTCCTCCTCCATGGAGAGCACGGCCTCTTCTTCATCCTTGCTCTCCTCTCCAGACTCTGAGCAGAAGAGCCAGACCGAAGTCACGCCCACTGGATCAGCCACACCCACTCCTTCCACAGAAGCTGTCCTTTCTGGTAAGAATGCCATGAGTCATGGTACATTGTTGGTGCATGTTGGTGTTGATGATCTAGTGTGTAGCTATTCAGTATGAAGAGGAGAAGGGTAATACATCTTTAATAATCTTAATATGCAATACAGCAAATTCTAAAGTTGTATCAAATCAACATGTTGTATGCATGGTACAGTGGTATGCAAAAGTTTGGGCACCCCTGTTAAAATGCCAGGTTTTGTGATTTTAAAAACCAGACCAAGATGAATCATTTTTTCATCTTTTATGTCACGTATAATCTGTACAATTGCATTCAAAAATAAACAGGGGTTGAAAAAATGTAAATAAAGAGTGAAAAAAATATGGTTTCATAAATATGGGCACCTTAAACCAATTTATTTAACACATTTTGACTTGGCAATCTTTGCCCACTCTTCCTTGCTAAAGCGCTCAAATCTGTCAGATTGTGAGGGCATTTCCTGTGTATGTCCCTCTTCAGGTTAACCCAAAGATTTTCAATTGGATTCAGGTCTGAGCTCTGGCTGGACCATTCCTAAACTTTTGGTGAAACCATTCTTTTGTCATTGTGAAGGTTTGTTTTGGGTCATTGTCGGGCTGAAAGGTGAAACTATTTTCTTTTTAGCAGAGGCTGTTTAGAAATTGACTGATATTTGGAACTGTTCATAAATACCCCCACCTTGACTAAAGCCCCAGTTCCAGCTGCAGAAAAACAGCCACAAAGCCTAGTGCTGCCTCCACCATGCTTCACTGTGGGTATGATGTTCTATTTGTGATGCACAGTGTTGGCTTTGCACCAAACACACGTTTTCTAATTATGGTCAAAATGATGGCCTTGGTCTCATTAGACCATAACATGTTTTCCAGGGATGAGCGAGTACACCACTATCTGTATCTGTGTCTGTTCAACCATCTAAATTATCTGTACTCAGAATTGGGCGTGGCCTAAACCTGAATTGGGCGTGGTTTAACTGTAAGTTAGTGGGGCTTAAATCTGTCCTTTATTTTAAGTCTGAAATTGATATGGATTGATCAGAAGTTGCTATATGTATTGTTTATTTGAAAACTATTTACAGAACAGCATCAAAATTGAGATTCAAGTCAGTTTTTGATCACAAAAATAAGAGAACTATTTACAGAACAAGTTTTTTTTATAAACTCAGAACATGAATATTTTTAAGTGCATGAATGAATACAACTCATGCAGTAGGAAATTATGAACTACTAAGTGCATGAACAAGAGTTGTCATACTCAACACAACTTCCTTTTTTTTAATATTATGATCAAACTGATTTTTTTCTTTCAATTATTTATTTATTTTTACTACTTAACGTTATTGGCATTTTTTCCACACAAAGTTAAATAATGTTGATTAAGGTGTGTGTGTGTGTGTGTGTGTGTCTGTGTCTGCATGTGTGTGTGACTGAGTGACAGTGTGAAAGGGAGTGAGAGAGGTTGTTCTACTGACCAAATAGTAGGGAGGAGCAGGCGCTCTGTGTGACTGGCCAATCACAGATTGTGAAGACAGTCAGTTACCCAATGAGGATTTTCCTTCAGCATGAGCACGGATATTGATGAGTTTTACTCATGTATCATGCTTATTACTCGTCAAAAATGCTTTATCTGTACCATATATCCATCTGAAATGAGTATCCAGCTCAACCCTAATGTTTTCCCCTCATTATTTTGGCAAAACATACCTGAGCTTGGATGCCTCCGTAGCCCACTTGCCCAGACATATGAAGAATTTGAGACTCTTGTCACATGTACTACACAATCAGTTCTTGCTAGATATTCCTGTAATTCCTTTAATGTTGCTGTAGGTTCTTTCACAAGTTTTCTGTTTTGTCTTTTCATCAGTTTTGGCAGGAAGTCCTGTTCTTGGTAATATCACTGTTGTGCCCGATTTTATAGACTTCTTGATGAATGTCTTCACTGTGTTCCATGGCATATCTAATGCCTTGGGAATATTTTGTCCCCTTCTCTTGACTGATGCATTTCTACAGTGATATCCCTTTGATGCATTTGTGGACCTTGTCTTTTGCTGTAAGTTGCAACTCATTAAATATCAAGAAAATCCTACTGAAATTAATTTGGAGGTAACTAGAATGACTTTAAATGATGGCAGTTGTGTATTTGGCATGAGTTTTGAATGTGAGTAGTTAATTCTGAACACAGCTACATACCCAGTTACAAGAGCATCCATATTTATGCAACCACATTATTTTTCTTCTCTATATGTGTTCAGTCTGTTTTTCAGTGGAGTTGTACAAATTATAGGTCAAATTGAAGATGCAAAAATCTTGGTCTGATTTGTTTAAATGACAAAAAAAACTGGCATTTTAACAGGGGTGCCCACACTTTTAATGTCACTATGTTTTGAACAGTATGTGTAACACACATAATACCAACATCACTGATTCCAACTATGAAGAAGCTCAGCCTTTCATATGTCGGTGGGGATTGTCATCTAGGCATAGACTTGGACCATGAGCTTTACAATGTATTGTTTCTTCGAGAAAAAAAAAGTTAAATTGTTTCTTCTTCACTTGCTTTTAGATTTTCTCAGACAAAACACTGTCTTTCTAGATACTAGTATCCATTAGGATTTGAAAAGCAGAATATGACATTTTACTCTTCTTCTTTACAGCCCATTTGTGCTACATATTAATGTGGACAAAATTCTGCTAGTAGAATGCATATTTCTGATATTGAGGGTAATGAAGGTGCTGAGCCACCCAGGTGGTGAGCAGGTCAAAGGGGAAAAGAAACTACACTCTTTACCCTTCCTCTTTCTTTTGGCTTCTTTATTGCCTCAGTGTAAACTGTATTTTCTAAAATGTTGTAGTTGCATGGCATCATCACTGGAATATGTGTCTGTATGAGTGTATATGTCTGACTGCAAAATTTCTCAATGCAAGTGCATGATTGCAACTGTTTGAGATCTCTTCAAGTAAGGATTAGTGATATGACAAAAGTGTAGTAACTTGGTAGTGTTATGCTGCACAGTATTCTGCACACTAAATCAAACAGTGACTAACAGTAAATGAATAATGTAAGATGATGCTGTTTATGCAGTTACTGTTCTGGTTGCTGTTGCTTAATGGCTTTGATCTTAATACATGCATTGGTTCTGTGTTGTAGAAGCACTGGCGATACCCATTATGTACTCTGAAGAGCATACTATAATGTAATTTGTCACAACATAATTTTGTCATATTGCAAGTCCTTATCTTTAAGGCTACTGCTTCTTTCTTTCTGTCTTTCTTTGTGCATATTACTAGCCACCACTCCTGCTTCTGTGTTGTTTGCCTTTCTTTACTATTCCTCCATTTTTGTCCTCCCTTCATATTGCCTCCTCTTTTTCTCTGCTCTCCTGTTAGAATATGGCCCGCACAGGCTGCCGGTAAGTTTAGTGTGTAGACGTTTGCAGAGGCTGCTTCTTCTGGCTGACCCCCCTGGGCAGGGTCAGCGTTTGGCCTCTCGAGGCTCCAGAGCCCCTGGGGCCTCCAGCTCTGAAAGTCCAGCACAGGGGTCTGCTGCAATGACCAGCCCCCCAGAAGGTTACCCATTACATCACTACTTAGTCCTGAACCCTGCTTCAGCCCTCTCCACTTAACTCCTGCTTGGTCTCCCATCATGGCTCTTGTTTGCCGCCTGGCTGTCCAGTCATGGAGCACTGCTTCTACCCCCTCACGCCAAGCACCTTTCCCTTAAATGCACATGCATAAACATGCACCCATATACCATATGTGCACCAGTTGAATCATTAAAGCCAATATCACTGTATATGCATCAACTAGGGGTGTAACAGTATGAAATTTATGTTGCAGTGTAAAACTGTGATAATGCATTGTGAAGAATGAGCATTTTATTAATGATGCCATGTAATGCAGCTGCGTTAGTGTTCACAAACAGTTGTTGGTCTACAACATTATTTTAGCCATAATATTTCTTCATTTGCATTTTGTTCAAAATATAGTGAGAATAGCTTAAAGAACCGAATCTAATTAATTGATTATAATGTGTCAGTACACCCCTAGTATTAACACTGTCACCTATTGATATCTGATACTCTTGACACTCTTTCCTCTCTTGTATAAATGTTTAAATGTACTATATTAGGGATTCTCAACTGGTCTTAGCCCGGGACCCACATTTTCTTATGGTCATTAAGTCACAACCCACTTTTAATGAATACAAACCAAACAAATTTGTTTTTTTAAACTAGCCTTGAGATTTCAGGGGGGACATGACCAGCGGGGTGGGGGTGCTGGAACAGAATTTAAATTAATATTATGAATTACATTACTATTATTAAACTAATAACTTTTATTATTATTACAGTACATTACTTACAAATTATGATTTATATTTTACTCGTTACTATTAATAATGACTATTAAGTGATATTAATAATAAAATTTATTTATCATTAATAAACTATTAATACTATTATTAAATATTTGTAAATTGTTAAAAGCATAAAATTATCACCCAATTTTGTGTTTCACCTTTTCAGTCAACTTCACTCACTACCACCAATTTTACACTTATATTTGGACTGCATGGTCAACAGACTTCATTTACATAAAATTATACCTCATTTCTGAGTAAAAATGAGCAGAAATTCTGAATTATTTTGACAGTAGTTCAACTTGGAGCATGTAAATGGATGACTTATCACAGACTGGTAGCAGCACAGACACAGACTCAAATGTTAATGTTAATGGTTTTAATATGAAACCTCTGATATTAAAATACATCTAGCTAATATGACACAGACAGAACAAACGTCCAACATGTTAACAACTTATAGCAGCAGGTGAACACGATCTGCTGGCTAACTTCCAAAACACAGGTTTACAAGTTCAGACACCGTTTGATGGAGTGACAGTGGGGACGGCCAATCATGCGTTAGCAAGAAATGGCAGAGCCAGTTGATGAGCTTATGTGTGGTCTAAACAAAAATCTACATTTGAAATGCTCCGGGTTATATTTGCGTTTTGCCATCTTGCCTCTGCACATCACAAATTTAAAGAGAAGGGTAACGGGCAAACGAATGGTGGTTACCATGGCAACGAGAATGCTGTGCACGTCTGTTGCATGCCTCTCTGTGTCTTTTTTCAAGATAAAAGATGAGTACAAAATCAGATAAGTATTAATTATTTTTAGTTTTTCATCATTTTAAAATGTAACTGTCCGTGACCCACCCAGAACGTGTCCGTGACCCAAAATCTACCAGTTGAGAATCACGATACTATATAAACTCACTGGCCACTTCAGTAGGTACACATACTTTATATCAACTTTTCACTGTCAAATTGATCAGCTCCACTGACCACAGAAGTGCACTTTGTAGTTCCAACATTACAGGCTGTAGCTCTGCTGTGTCTCATCCACTTGTATCAGCACAACACACATTAACGTACCACCAAACATCAGTGACACTGCAGTGCTGAAAATGCTCTGCCACCCAAATAATACCAGTTCTGTGGTGGTCCTGACCATTAAAGAACAGGATGAAAGGAGACTAACAAAGTATGGAGACATTGCAGTCTGTAAATGTAAAACTACAGCCATATGAAAAACAAATTACACCCTCTTTGAAATGTATTGTTTTACATATTGGCACAATAATAAAAATACATCTGGTTCTTTGAAGACCTTAAAATTTGGAAAATACAACCTCAGATGAACACCGCCACAAGTTATACAGTGACATTATTTATTTAACAAAAGCTAGGCAGTGGAAGCAGTGTCTGAAAAATTAAGTATGTTCTTGCTGCTTCCATAGGATTTAAAAGGTTGAGTTTCAGCCAGGCACAGCAGTTACAATGACCTTTGTTAATTGACCATCAGCAAGTGTGACCACATCTCTATAAAAACAGATGTTTTGGCAGCTTGCTGGTCTGTAGCATTCAACTGTGTTAACAAAATGCCAAAGAGGAAACACATCAGCAAATGCTTTTAGAGAAGCAATTGTTGCTGCCCATCACTCCAGTTATAAAGCCATTTCCAAACAATTTGCAGTCCATCATTCTAAGTGAGAAACATTATTCACAAGTGGAAAACATTCAAGACAATCTTTCCAGGAGTGGATGCCCAAGCAAATTCACCTTGAGCTCAGAGAAATTGCCAAAACAAATGAAACAAACAAACAAAAATGAGCTACATCTCTGATTCTAAAGGCCTCAGTTATGTTCATGACAGAACAATTAGAAAACTATTGAACAAGTAAGATTGCCAGGAGAAAGCTGCTTCTTTTTAAAAATAACAGTAACATGGCTTAAGATTGCAAAGTTGCATCTAAGCAAACCATAAGACCTCTGGAACCATTTTGGACAGAGGAGACCCAAGTGGAGATGTTTGTCCATAATGCAGAGTGCCATGTTTGGTGAAAACCTAACACAGCTTATCAGCACAAGCTCCTCTTTTCAAATGTGAAGCACAGTGGTGGAGGGGTGATGATTTGGGCTTGTTTTGCAGTCACAGGACCTGGGCACCTTGAAGTAGCAGAGTCAACCATGAACTCATCTGTAGCTAAAGTATTCTAGAGTTAAATGTAAGGCAATATATTGGAGAGCTAAACCTTGGCTGGAACTGGTTCATACATCAGGACAATGATCACAAGCACACCAGCACATCAGAACAGACTGAATTCTGAACTACAGAATGACTGAAAAAGAAATCGAGGTATTGCAGTGACCCAGTCAAAGTCCAGACCTCAACTCAATTTAAATGCTGTGTCAGGACCTTGTCATGAGACAGCTGTGTATGAACAAATACCCACAAACGTCAGTGAATACACAAAAACAATACATAAACTTACACATAAAACCAAATACTTAAATCAGGGTTCTACTTTTGTTTTCACATGATTGCATAAGGTACGTAAAGCTGATAAAATGGACAATGAGTTACAATGCATGTGTACTTATTGAAGAGGTCAATGAGTGTATATCCTCAGGATCTTTACATATACTTTTGAGTATCATTTATAAGCTTCTGGTGTGACATTACGTCTAATCTAAAGTGCACTGGAATATTTTTTCATGCACCAAGAGTATGGGTACATACCCTCTTGATTGCAAGTTACATTAACTTCAAGATGATTTGAAGCATTGTGTGGATGTCTTTGAAGTGTAACTGGAGATTTTGAAGTGCAAAGTTACACTAATCCTCTAACATTAGTAGGTTTCTCATAGTTTTGATGGACAGTAGTGGCTCTGTAACATCCGATCTGTTCGTAAAGTAAAGCTGTGCCATATAGGAGATGGTGTTTTTCACTGAAATGGTGTTGAAATGTATGATTGCATTTGATAAGGAGTGTTAGCAAAATTGTGTTGAACATTTTTGACAGTTTCTTGCATTCAGCACTGATGTGTTGTAATTGTGTTTGAGTTTAGTGGTTTTTTCTAAAACATTAAATTTAAAAATCATTAGAACATAAATTTGGGACTTTGGTCAACCCAACACAAAAATAAGGTTAGAATATGAAGTTTAGCAAGTCTTAAATCTTCTTTTTGCTGGAGGACCCTTGAATGCAGAGTGCCTCTAGACTTGTGACTTGACCTTTGTCTTCAGGAGATCATGAAATTGTGTCCTGGACATGCATTAGCTATCCATGATTGGAAGCCCAGAAAGTAATCGACCCATCCATCCGCAAGAACTTACCAAATCACTTGCAATGTCCCTGACTCTAAGGTGAAGATTAGCAGAGCCTACTCCAGTTCATGTGAGGTCAAGCGACCACCTCTTTTCATACATGCTCTGGATCCCCAGCTCTGATGGATCAGCCGGCAGATGCCTGAGCCACCTATTGCATGATAGTAGTGATGGGAAGAGAGCGTCATTTTGCTCTCTCGAGCCCTGGCTGTCAATAGCATGACTGAGATTTGAACTTGCGATCCTCTGATCATAGTGTCAGCGTCTTAGTACTTTACTCAAACTTGAAGTATTCTGGACTATTTAAACAGCATCAACATTAAAAAAGGTTTGAAATATGTAATGGATATATAACGTATATGACAGATTATCTTTTTGAATAAAATTCTAAACTCGAGTGAACTTTTTCATGATATTCTGTTTTTTGGAGATGCTCTAGTATAAGGAGGCAATCACATTCATTGTTTTGAAGCTCAGCTGTAGTGAGTTAGCAGAATGTTAGACTAAACTAAGAGAGATGAGAACACAAGTTTTACAGCTGGTTGCCTTAGCACCGGAATGTTTTAAATGTTTACAATCTAGTTTGAAGTATATGATTCATTATCTGACACACTATTGTTTTTTCCCCCCAAAAAAATATAGCTTATAGCACAAAGATATAAACAATAAATGTGGAATGACTAAATACTGTCAAGTATGGAAGCTCAAAAGCGCGTAGTGAAGATTTAACTGTTGAGTGCTTGGTTTTATAGTGGTCATGCTTTTCTTGTTGTTGGGTCCTGCCTGCATTGTAGTGGGATTGCTGTGTGTGGTTGTGTGTGAAGACCTCAGTTAGTCCTTTCTTTGCTCGTTCCATTTTCTTTTTGTTTGTTCAGTACGTCTGTTTTGTGTTCCAGATTCCCCCTCATCTGTGGTAAACAAACAGCTCGGATCCATGACTCTGGATGAGCAGCAGGGTGCGTCACTCCTCCTCTTCCACCTTTTCACTTTCCTTTGCTCCGCTCTTTTCCAGTGTCTTTTGTCAGTGTTGGAACTATTGATTGCTGCAGCCATGTCACTCTGCATGCTTAACCCTGTCCTCTAGTCCTCCAGAGCAACAGTGGACATTCAGAAAACTGCAGAAGCGTTCGCCACAGCATCATCAGTCAGTGGGCAGTCCTTTCTTGTGCTTTTTAGTAGTATGTTGAGACCTGTTTTAAAAATGAAGGCTATGAACTAACCTTACCAACCACCTGACAACTGATGAAATCAGTGACTGGTAATATTACTTCAGATGGGCAGATGTTATTCAGTTAAGTTAAAACTTATTTGTGTATGGCTCGTTATAGCTGGTGTTATTCCTAAGCAATCTTACAGAAAATCGGCTATACAAAACAAACCTGGATACAAGCCCCCCATGAGCAAGCAAAAGGCATGGATAAATGTTCAGAAGGGGAGCTCCTTCTGGTCAGCACTGGATACCAAGAAATATTACACACATTATTTAAAGGAAATGATTAATGAAATATAACAATGGATAAAATAAGGTCTCAACATTAGGGAGAAATGTTCAGATTAATCTGTGAGATAATGATTTTAGTTCAAATCCACTCAGAGCATTAATATTATGACTGGTGACTCAGTTAGCTAAGTTAGTGGCTGGTGTTCTATCCTTAGGGTTGAGTGTCTTTTTTTTTTTTCTTCAAAGTTTGAATGCCACACAACTGTCATTGCCTACACAAAAGTAGCAGGTGAATATGACCTATTCACTAAAATTTCATGATGCCAGCCTTGGCATTCAGTGTCATAATCAGCACATGGAGATGAGTCTTCTGGTCCAATTGGGGGATCAGTGGGGCATGCTAGTGGATTCACGGATGATGGTCCAGAGGGTAGCCAAACAGGCTTTGTAATAAGATATAAGAATAATTAATTCATTAAGGTATTGAGAAGCAGAATGATTTAGAACTTTATTTGTCAATATTTAAATTTTGTAATTATTGTGAAATTGCCAGACATCCAGTGTAGTGTGAATAATACTGGACTAATATGGTCAGACTTTCTAGTTCTTTTAGGGACTCTGGCTACTGCATTCTGCACTAACTGAAGTTTGTTTTAGACTCGCCAAGGCCTTGCAATAGTTTAATTTTGAAATAATTAAAGCATGAGCAAGTTTTTAACGTCCTGTAAGGATGCTGTGCTTCTCAGCTTTCTAAGATGTAATTAACATCATTATTTAAGATGCCAGTGCTTTCCACAGTTGTACCTTTCCCAACAGAAAAGATTTGGCATTAAATAAGGCTGGCTGTTTCTAGCAACTTGAGGGCCAAGAAGAACTGTTTTGTCTGAGTTAAGTTAGATGAAGTTATGACATCTAGGCTTTTATATCTATCCTCAGTCTTATTAAGCTGAAGCAAATACTATGTTTATGCCTAACATTTTCCCGTGGGAGCATATATAGTGCAAATAGTATAGTTCCAAGGACAGAACCCTGAGGGACTCCATATTTTACTTTTGTTATTCCTGTTCCTAACCTATAGACTTTGGTATTCTCTGTATCAGTAACTATTACATTGCTTTTGTTTAATTTTATCCTGTTTTTGTAAGATTCAACAGAAAAGGAAATTTGAAGACATGTACACCTGACGTTCTGCACACTTGATGTTCTTGGTTTGCCATACTGATGAATGCACGCTTAACCTTCTGGAGATATTCAGAGAAAGCTTCCTCTCACACACAGTTCCCCTGATAATTTGCACTGTGGTTAAATGTCTTTGCCTTAGCAGTGAATATTGCATGCAAAGCTTGTTGTTTACTTGTGTACACTTTTGTTTACTTATTCTTCACATTTGAAGCATGCATATATTCTGTGATTGTCTGCGAGTCTCATAGTGCATTGAAATGCAGGCTGCATCTTCCAGTGCTATATCTTTGCCTCTTTTTACATTTTGCAGCAAATTTCCTTTTGTTTACATAACTGAATATTGGAATTTTGTCTGAGATCGAAGCAATACCAATAAGGTTTTGAATGTGGACCACTGTTTTATTAAATAACTACCACTAATGTATTCTATTCTCTGTTTCAACTTATTAACCTTAACTCTCTCTGGCAACAGGATGCTGAAGCCATCAAAATCAAGACTAAATAATTGCTCTTAAGGCTTATAATTATGAGTGAATGCATTTCTGTCTTTGCCATTTTCTCTTTTAGGAAATACTGAAGCATCAGGGAATGTATGCAGTGATTTGAGTGCAAGTATCAGTGAGGCCTGTGCTGTGGTTGGAGAATCAGCCTCTTCTCTAGCGGCTCCAGCGCCCCCCACTGGCCAGGCCAGCAGCAGCAGTGTTGGTAATGGAGGGACACCCTCAGGTTCCGGGCGAACGGCTCCAGCATCTGGCACAGCTGAGCCTGTCCTCAGCTTGCACTACAGCACTGAAGGCACAACCACCAGCACCATCAAACTGGACTTTACTGATGAATGGTGAGAGAGCAGCTGATCAGCATTAGGATCTGCTTGCACACGCACACATAAATAGTGAAATTTATACGTAGGTATAAGAAGAGTAAAATAATCTTTATGAAATAAACAAGCTTGCTAAGTGCTCTAGCGTGCACTGTAGAAACAAGTGTACAGTAAACATAAGTAACAACAACAATAATAAGTAACAAACAGTAAAATAAAGCAGCTTTGATTAACTTACAATTTAAAGATATTAGTGATCTTATTGTAGCAGATAGCAGTTATACTGGTAAGCTTAATTCTAAGACACAGGTAACCAACGGAGGAATTTAAGAATTGGCTTTTTATGATTATTTTATGATATGGCTTTTCTTATCCTACTACGCATAAAGACTCTGGCAGTTGCATTCTGGACAGATTGCAAGTTAATAATAGAGCTTTTGGGTAAACCAGAAGTGACAGTATTGCAGTGATATGAAGGCCTGACCCAGTTCACAGTCAGAGGGTGAAATATTAAGCAAGTGATAACAGTTAAGATTGAAATTAGTCACTTTCACTGACGGAGAGTCTAAATAGTATAGAGTGCCACATTAAAATATGAAAGTGAAAAAGTAAATTGTTCATAATTTCATAAAATGTCATATTTTATATTTATTACATATGAAGGGACATTTGAAAGCTTTTTGTGTTTAAATGTTGATCAGTTTGACTTATAGTTTATGAAAATCAGAAATCCTGACTCAAATTAAAATGTTTCATTTTGAGTAAGTTACTATTCAAACAGTATCAACAGTAAAAAAGACTTAAAATATGCCATTTTATATGTAATGAATATTTTCTCAAATTTGTATAATAATTTAATTTTTAATTAAATTATGAACACATTTTTCATTATATTCAATTTTTTGGAGATGCACTAGTACCATTATGTCTTATAAATGACAATATATCTTACCTCTGTACTTCAGAACGTCATTTTAGAGATAAAATGTTCCGTGAATCCAGTCAGCTTTGGTTAGAGGGACAGAAGTGTCAGATAGCCCTGTTCAGTTAAAAATTAGTATTCTATCATTCATAATAGTTTTGATATCTTCATTATTAAATTTAAAAATGTGAAAAAGTAGTAAAAGTGAAGAAACCCCTTATGAGCACCAGTAAGCCCTCAAAGTGGGTACAACTAGCAGCAATTATCATCTTTTTTTCTGTTTTCTAATTAGTATTCAGTTGATTTGAATAAGACTAATAAAGTGTATGAATGGATGTATGCAGGAGTAATCCAGCGTCTAGCTCCAGAGTTGGTGGTGGAGGACACAAGCCTACTGAAGTGGGGGCCCGACAGGAACCTTCAGCAGAGAGCCCAGAGCAGGGTGAGCTGCTGCAAACACTTTACACCAGCAATTCTCATTAATAACTATTAGACTAACTAGTAGAATAACTACTAATAAGTATTCCTGTTTGAGCATAACATTAAGCTATTGAATAAAGCAGTCCAGGCGAGCATGTTTGTGTTGTCTTACTGCTGAAACAGGGAATGTAGAGGGTGATATGTATGTATTGAATATGCAGCAGCACATGCTCCTGGGAAATGCATACAGTAAATAGCCATATTAGAACATATGGAAACAGTTTAACACAACTATAAAAACTAACAACTCTTAGTAAAATAGCTCAATAATGATCATAAGACAGTGAGCAAACAAAATTACCTGCTTTTCTTTGTTTCCTCTGCGCTATCGGCAGTGCCGCAAACAAACAGTTGGCCCGAGACGGTCCCAGAAGAGAGTGAGAGTGCGGACAGTGGCACTGAAAAGGCCTCAGGCAGTTCTGAGGGCAGCACACCCCTACAGGCTCCAGCAACAGAAGGCCTTTCTCCAGGGGTAGCAGAGGGCCCCCCCAGCCAGGAAAATCCGCCAGCAGCCTCAGAGGAGCTTGCTGAGACATGCAGGAGAAGTGAAGCAACAGGGGAGGGCACTCAGGGCTCTACACAACCCCCCCGCAGTAACCAGGACTCGGATGACAGTGACGATGACCCAATCCTCATCCCCTCAGCCAGGTACAGAGGAGGTCAAGGACAGAGGTATGGGCTTCTATTAATCACGTCAAGACATTGTTCTAAACTTGCTGATTGTTAATTGTCAGTTATGAGCTGAAGTTCTAAGCCTATCCTCTCTTTCATGCAGATAAAAAGTCTGCAATATGAGGAAGGGTTCACATATTCTTTAGGGTTTATGTTTAGAACATGATTGTGAAATTGTGTTGTTCTTGTTAGATTTAATTTCAGAGGCTCCTCAGTAGGTGAAAGGATGATCAGGTATTGTAAAGACGGCGTGCACTACTAAAATCACCAACTGCAAGAGGTGGTGAATTAAAAGATTTAGCATACATTGCATCTGAAAATGTGTTTATGGCCGAGTGGAATTGCAAATGTGTTCAATGCACATGTTAACAGTGGAAAAACTAACCTTGGCTAACGTGGGTCTGTACAAAATGTGTGGGTAGGTTTTAATGCCACTTCAATCAGTGACTAACCCAGCAAATGAGTGGTATGCATGTGTTTGTAAATGTGCCTCTTCTTGTTTAATCAAATTTTCCAGGAATCCATGCATACATTTTATTTGCTACAGTGGCGAGTTTAGCATTACTCATTCAGCTTGGGCAACAACACTTCAATTAAACACCAACGCAGTGATTTTGCCAGTATAATATGAAAAAATGACAATTGTGCCAGTAGACACAATTTTAACAGCTGTTGTGAACTTTTTAGGGTGGATGATTAACATTAAAGGTCCTAAAGGCTATTTTTTATGTTTCAATTATTTTATAACCATTTGCATGATTGTTGGAATTATTAAATGTAACTTTTCTTGCTGTAAAGTTTCTGAAGTCTTTCAAAGAACTCTCTTCTCAAATTTCCCAACTTCATCTACCTGTCTCCAGGCGCTCGGCGGCAGCTCGTATCCAGGAGCTGTTCCGCAGGAGGAAAGAGAGACGTGAAATGGAGGAGAGTGAGACCCAGAACATCAGAAAACCTTCAGTCAAAATGGTGTACAAAGGTCACCGCAACTCCAGGACGATGGTGAGGGCCAACTGCTGTGCATGAGATTTTTTTTTTCAAAAGAAAAAATGGATTATGTCCATAAATTATTCAATAATCATCCAATATTTATGAGAGTGTGTGGCTTCTTATAGGGCTTAATTATCATGTGTTCTCTGTGAGTACAGATAAAGGAGTCGTGTTTCTGGGGGAATAACTTTGTGATGAGTGGCTCAGACTGCGGCCATATTTTCATCTGGGATAGACACACGGGAGAGCACCTGATGCTGCTGGAGGCTGATAATCATGTTGTTAACTGCCTACAACCCCACCCTTATGACCCCAGTGAGTACTGCAGTGCTTCCGTGTCGAGGATTAGATCTTCCAGAGATCTTGCAGAAACGGCTGATTATTTTGCTCTGTAGAAAATAATCTGAAACATGATGTACCTGTATTCTTACCTTTATATTATTATTGTAGTTCTTGCCTCATCTGGTATTGACTATGACATCAAACTTTGGTCTCCGCTGGAGCAATCGCCATCATTTAATAGAGACCTTGCTGAAGAGGTACAGTGAAGCACTTTGGTTCATTTTTGTCCAGACCTATTGTTGAATTCTACTGCATGTTAACACACTCTTGAGTTATTACCTGAACCTTACCACAAGCATTTCAGTGTACAAATGACCTTAACATGGTGTGCATAGATATAAAAACTTTGATTCTCATTACTGAAGTATCTCTACACTGTAGTATAGTATTTGCCCTGTTGTGTTCAGTAAGTAATGGCTGAATGATGTGCAGGAATTGAGAAACACTGGCCTGTACTATTTCATCAGTTATAATATGGTAGAACCACTAGATGGCAGAATAGCTTGATGCTTCAATGCCGGGACATGCGGGTGTTAGGTCCAGTCATAGTTGGTTTGTGTCATTTGGATGAGTGCTGGGAGGAGCCTGCTTGGCTCTGTGCCTGAGACAAGCATAAGCAGCTGCTTGCTTCTCCAGCTCATGGAACAGCTGACTGCAGTTAGATTCCAGGCAGCTGGGACCTCTCCCTCTCACACAAGACTTCTCTGTCAGAATGAAGTCCTTGCAATATCTCAGAAACGCAGACTCCTTCCAGGCTGCAGTTCATCAATGTCACATTGTACAGAGGCACTAACAAGTCATTACATTTTTGTGTCTAAAGCTAATGATGGTTTCATATACTGTACGCTGAACCTTGTATACAGTTGGGGGGGGGGGATTACAGAGAAGCTGTCTTGTATGAGCTGTGATTTTTGACTTGTTTACCTGTTGTAGGTAATAGCCCGTAATGAACTGATGCTGGAAGAGACGAGGAACACCATTACTGTCCCTGCCTCTTTTATGCTCCGAATGCTGGCCTCACTCAATCACATACGAACAGGTAAATACCTCACTCCCCATTTTAGCTTAATACTAGTAGTTACTCCAGTTCTAACACACTCATTACCAAACAGAAAAAGGTACAGTACAGTGGTGCCTCAGGACTAAGGCTGAAGTGTGGCTTGTGTCTGTATATGTAACAAAAAAAATGTTAATGGTTGTAATACTGTTATAGCATTGTACATACAGTCAGTAGTGGACAAATGAAATATGGGACCAGTTCATAACTAGTTTTTAAAAATGGTTTAAAGAAATCATAGATTTGTACTCCAAACGTAGAACCGGCAACACGTCTGGTGTGCAAAGTTACCTTCTGTAGCTTTGCACTGGCACTAGAGGGCTAATGTAGCTAACAAGCAAATGAAGCTTAAAGCCTAACAATTAGCATCACATCAACTCCATGCCTAAATCACACACATGCCTTAGACTACATAAAGTCACAATCCATGTGGCATTGTTTGGTTTTGAACAAAGGTGTCAAAAGTATTCACATTCATTACTCAGGTAGAAGTATAGATACTAGGGTTTAAAAAGACTTTTATAGCTTACTTATACTCAAGTAAAAGTGCAAAAGTACTGGTTTCAAAAATACTATATACTATGTTTATACTAATAAAAGTATAAAAGTAATGTAAGGAAAACAAATGCCAACACTTATGCTGTGCCACAGGGGCATCTAGTGCACTACCCCACCCCCCATCCCCAAAATAAATTTTTTCTAAAAGCTGTAATGACTGTTATATTAAAATGGTAATGTTGACATTTTTTTAGATGTACTGGTTACCTGTTTCAGCTGCATATATGCCCCTTGAAAATGAAAACATTTTAGTACTTTCAAATATATTAGTGGACCATATGTGTAGTACTGAGCTTACTGGAGAGTGATGAAACATGTGATGGATCGCTTACCAATAGGGTATCAGAATGGTATATGTTTATGCTTCTCATCCAACCACAATCACATTCACTTGTTCTGGATGGCGCAGTTTATCTGGACAGGATGTTTTTTGAATGATGACAAACCAAAATGAAATACGTAGAAATAACGAGGCTGTTTTTAAAATGTAAGGAGTATAAAGTACCGATAATTGTATGAAAAGTAAGTAGAAGTAAAAAGTCGTCCGAAAATAATTACTCCTTGACACCTCTTGTTTTTAAGTACAGTATAGTCAAAAACAGGTTGCAAGAAGGCTATTTTCTTTCTTTCAGCTTTGCAATATGCTCAAATGATTATTTTTTTGATAAACTATCGCTTGTCCATAAGAGTTGGGCTCAAAGTCATTTAAGTTTTAAGATGCACATGTTCAGATGCAGAATCTTCATATAAAGTAGAAATGTCCATACACATTTAGTATCCAAATTGCTTTCACCTTTGACCTGCACTGTCTTTTCTCCTTTTCCTTCCAGACCGCTCTGAGGGCTCCGGGCAGGAGAATGACGATGAACAGTAGCCCTGCTGAGATTCTCTCCGTCTCTTGCTTTGAAACTGTTGAATATTTGAGATTTGTACAGGTTATGTAGAATATTCCCTTGTTAGATCCATTTTTAGTATTCTTTTTTAAAAAAGTGACTTTCCTACTGATTACTCCAGACGGGAGTAAATGGTAATCTGTGAGGAAAAAAGAATGAATGCGAACAAGGGCAATATATAAAACTCGGGTAGAGGAATAACGGGTGCTTGAATATTTAAGTGCAATATTTTAGTTGCACAAATGGTTGAGCTTCAGTGTTACGTGTGAGATTTTTCAAATATGTTTGTATACCTGGAGTTCTGCATGTCGAACATGATATCATACTTTACGTTTTAGTTGCTGGAAATAATTTCAGTTCTGTTTTCCCTGTACTGTGTGTGGTTTGTGTAAAGACAGACTGACTTGTTTTATCAGAAAGATTCCCCCGTTGTTCTTCCAGGAACCATTTTCATTGGAATCAAACACCAACTGCCTCCTCTCTGCTAAGGTTATGTATATGCTTTGTAAGGTTTCAAATTCTGCATTGTTGAGATTCAGATGTGGTTGTATTAAACTGCATGTGTCAATTGAATTGGAGTTGGTGGGCGTGTAGCTTTATACCATTTGCCTTTTATCAATCAGTTGAGCCCACTACTATCAGGTGAAATGGTTCTCCTTACTGGTAGTTGGCAGAGCAAGGTTTAGTGTGTTTCTGTGCTAACAGGACAGATGGTATTTATTTTGGCAGCTGCTGGCCAGAGTGCTCTGCTAAGTGGCTACTGATTATAGGGAAGCAGACAGAATGGCTTTCCCTCAGCCCTCATCCCCTGCAGTGCTTCCGGCCAGTCATTTCACACCATTCAAGAATGTGAGCCGTCTCCTCTTCATCCATCCCTTTTATGAGAAGTGTAGCTGGACGCAAACTCAGAGGATGAGTATTTATGGTGTTGAATGTGCTGGGAAATATGGACACTGAATGCATTTTGAAAAGTACATTTTAAATGATTTAATGACTATAGAATTTGAAATGGATAATCAAAACTGTGTTGGATCGCAATAAACCATTACAGGAAACCCTCCCATGCAATCTCTTTATGGCATTGCTTTGTTTTCAAGACAGTGTACAGCACCATGAATGTTGATTTTGGTATAAAATACTCAACACAGCGTTAATAAAACATTTTCTGAAACATTCCACAGGAATTCACTGAATACGGTGCATCCTATTTTCTGATTAAGATGGAGTTGCAATGCAACGGTCTACAGGGCATTTATTCCTGACTTTCCTTAATCTGACAAGTAGCAGTAGAAAAGTACCAAACTTCAGATGACATACATTTTTCAAGTGCACTCAGAATGCAGTTTAACTACAGCATCACAAAGCCTGGCATTGGAATAATTAATATTCCAAGTAACATGGGTTGAAAAGGGTAAATTTGCATTAGCATATATGGTTAGAATACTGCTTATTATGTACCTCTTGGCCTGTTTTTACATAAGGAATAATGTCATGATAAACAGGCTGTCTTCACGTGTAAACAAGAATACAAGATTTAACATTTGAAGTACACAGCTAGATTAAGGCAGAATTTCCGTAAAAATTACAAAAGGGAAACATATCCAGCATATTTATCCTACCATACAGTACACAAGTCATAATATTCAATGCTTATATTACAGTTACTAAGTGGTCAATATTTTCTCAAGGGGGGGAAAAAGGCACATGGGGCCAATACCAAACAAGCAGCATTTTTTGGTACCGTACCTTTTGGCTGCGCAGAGGGTTTGCCTGAGAGAAAGCAACAATGCTTCTCCTCCCATTTTGCTTTGATGAAGAGTCTCCATTACAGTGCATGTTTCTCTCCATTCACTGAGGTCTGTGATCATACTTGGCCTATTAACTCAGACTGCACTTTATCCAAGACTGTGAATTCTACATAAACCACTCGGTGTTCCTACGTTTACCATACAACACTTTAGTGTACATGGTCGGGTACATTCTGTACCACAAAAGGCAGCAATGTATGTGCACGGTGGGCAGATACCATACTGTACTCTAAAGTGCACTACACAGAGCCATCATGGACGTTTTCCTCCTCTTCCAGTTCAGTATCTTTAACTATTCCTTCGTCGATGCTCTCCATTCGGAGTCTCTGTCCATTCAGATAACGTGGTCCTCGCTGCGTGTGGCGTACTATTGACAGACTACTTGGAATTGGTGTACTCTCTCCAAAGAGCTGCAGCTTTGCATCACTCTCTATAGCTTTGGCCAGACAGGATGCAAAACTGTCTAAAGATTTATGGATGTCTGCAGTGACCTGGACCATTGGGGAGTCACCTGCATAAACATAGAATTATGTAGAATTAAGTACTAGCAGCATGTTGGAATTACATGAGTTACAAAAGCTTTTATGATGTAGACTGTGAACAGAACTGTATGTCATGTTAATATACTGCTCCCTTTTCCCCCACAAATGTAAATAAAATACCTTTGCCAGGTTGCTCCACTTCATCCTCGAAAGTGACTGAGCTTCTTCTCTTACTGCCACTATAGTGTGTAGAGTGGGAGACTTCCGAGGGATAGTTATCCAGTAGCATGACTTCTGTAGCTGGGAGGGGGAAACCAGTAAGGGTCATTGAATGCTTGCCTTAAACACCAGCACCAACACAACATGACCGTCAAAGTCTCCAAGTTAAACTAGTTTACGATCTTCCAAAATGTTAAAATTAATCAGCCGACTTCTCTGAGTCTTTAGGTTTTCCCTTAAAGTCTGTCTGCGATGCCCAGTGACTTAGTTCTAATGATCTACAGGAAACAGAACATTTCTCCACTCTGTAGTTCTGCCAGCTTTGGATAAACACTGTTTGACTGCAATCAGTGTTGGGAGTGGTTGTCTATATGGCTGAGAAGGCTTCCTGTGGTGCAGACATACCAGAATCCTGAGTGTAGCTGAAGCCAGTGTCACCCGTGCTGCTGCTGGGCCCCAAAAGCTGTCCTCCGCCCACCAGCATGGCTGTCAGGTGAGGGGACATCCCCAGGTCTGCATGAGACATTATTCAGAAACAATCAGAATAGAAAAGCAAAGGATCCAGAAGTGTGACATATATTAAACAGCATATACAAATTTAACCCTCCTATTATGTTTGGGGTCAATTTGACCCCATCCCATGTTTAACATCTTTAAATACACGTATAACATGACTTTTTTGCTTTATATTTAATGACTTTTCCTAATTGCATGCTGATAACTGAGCAAACATGAACTTAACATGGTGATATATTTTTTTAGTGTTATATACACATGTTGTATACATCAGTGTTCTTTGGAGTCAATTTGACCCCAGACTGTTTCAGCTGTATAACATAAAATATCAACATTTTAGAGAATAGAAAGTGTCAGACGGGGAGACCGTGCCCGAGACAGGGGGAGACCGTGCCCGAGACAGGGGGAGACCGATAATTTTCTGGAGGTTTAAATTGCTGGGGTCAAAATTACCCCAAAAATAAATGATGTTATTAAATATGAACATGATGACCAGCTTTCATTCACACATCATGTGTCCTCTGTTGCACGATCCTGCTGCTTTGCGCTCTATAATATCAGACAAATCAGACCGTTCCTAACGCAACATGCCACTCAGCTCTTGGTACAAGCTGTGGTT
>BRDA01009162.1:0-14990 GCA_036984385.1 Crenuchus spilurus | reverse complement strand
TCAGCATTCAATATCCAAATGTTAATTCTAGTATACTAGTACTAGTAAATACTAGTACAACTCTAGTATTTTTTCACATCTGTACTTTCCCACTAGTGTAAGTCGCTTTGGATAAAAGCGTCCGCTAAATGCAATGTAATGTAATGTAATGTAATGTAATGTCATGATAGGACAGTTAAAACATTTGCAAAACATCACACAAACTGGGGGGAAAAAAATACTACTTTGAAGTTTTGGAAACTGAAAATGTTTCTCATTAAGCTTTGCTTTTTCAGGTTTTTGGACCGTTTTGTTTTGTATAGCTTTTTGGTAATAAGTGTGTGGGGCATATTTGGAGTTCTGGAGAATCAAAATAGCACTCAGTTGCTTCTGTACCCATAATGTACAGTTAGACAAACTATTCAGTCATTCACTCAGAAAAACACAGAAAATGTGTTTACTTAAAAGCTTTAATAGAAGCACAAGTGTCTAAACTCCATAAAACATTCCTGTAAAACACTTTCACAAACTCTTCAGTTACAGAAATTTGTGAAACTAAATCTTGATAATTTGTCGTTTTATAGAAACAATTTGTAGAAGAACATATTGGGCAGTATTCTATATTCTCATTTGCACTGTCATGTCTGTTATTTATATGTCATGTTGGTTGTATGTCTTGTGTTTTTGCCATGTTGTTTATCTGCACATTGGAGTTTGGAGAAACGCAATCTCGTTCAGCTATGCACTCATGTTGTAAAGTCTGAATGACAATAAAGTTCACTATCTATCTACTATCTATCTATCTAGTAGAGCAGATGGAGTTTTCCCTTCTTGATTACCATGGACCATAAACGTATGGAAAGTTAAATAAAGTGAGTTAGTGAAAACAGGAAAAAAGCCGTTTCTCATTGGAGAGGCTTTAGTGAACCGAATCAAAATGATTGTCCATAATAATTGACAAAACCGTACAAATGTAGAAGATTCAAAATGCTACAATACGATGAAACTCGCTTCTCACATCACCTCACACATTTCAATGGAAAGTAAGCCAGCTACTCACCTGTGATCCGATTGGAGATGCTGAAGAGTCGGGATGTCCTGTGGCGTGTTACGAACGACTCCCTGTAGTACCGGTCCCCAAAGCACATGCCCAGCAACTCTTTCCGCACAGTCTTGTTCCACAGGCCATAGATGAGTGGATGGCAGGCAGCGCTGGTGAATGATAGCCATGAGACTAGTGTCTCCACCTGTGGAGAAACACTGTCTTGTCCCCACAATGCTTCAGTCCCAATCACTATAACATAAGGTCCCCAGGTTGCCAGGAATGTCCCTATTACCACCAGGATGGTGACGAAGGCCTTACATTGGCTGCCTGAGTACAGAAGGCTTTTGCGGCTGCCACTGGATGAGGTGGAGGTGTTGGAGTTCTTTCGACCATTCCTCTGTGAGCTGGACTCCTCCTGGGCAACCACTACAGTCCCACAGTATACCTTTCGAGCTTTGATGCGAGCCACACGAAAAATGACCCCGTAGCACACTAGCATGGCTACAAAGGGAAGCAAGCAGCACCATGTGACCCAGAAGGCAGTATAGCCAATTTCTTTGTACCAGGCTGCAGTGCAGGTCCACTTGAAGCGGTCAAACTCAAACGTGGACCACCCGAAGAGTGGAGGCAAGGAGCCCACCAAGGAGTGAAGCCAGATGTAAACAATGGCCACAACAGCCCGGTTTCCTGTGATCTTCATGGGGTAGATCATAGGATACAGCACAGCATAATACCTACAATTATGAATGGACAGTGGTATTAAAACAGTTGCCACATGCTCCTCACGAGAGACACATGACTCAAGGAAATCACAAGGAGCTCCTCTGTAAGTACTCCAGCTGTCCTCAAATGACCTCTTCTTAAACAAAAGCCTAAAATTGGGACTCTTCGATTTGAGCAATGACTCTAGGTCTGATTCTTTCCATGTGTATTTTACTCAAACACAGTGAAACCTTTGAATTTAGCGTAGCCATTAGTGAAGGGCAAATAAATTATAGCACAGCAAAGTGAATAGAGTATGATTTAAGACTAGTCGTGTAGGCAAACAGTCTATAGCCTTGTAGTACGTTTGCTCTGGAACAGGCAAAGATTTATATATTTACTTAAGCCTCAATACTGCTGATTTTATTTGTATCACCACAGCTTTTATTAATTAAATAATGAAATGTTCTGAAAAACAAAATATGCAACTGACTTACCTGTCAATGGCAATGGCCCCTAGCGTGAGCATGCTAGCTGAGCTAACCAGCAGATAAATCAAGGCTGTGAAGTTGCACCACACCACACCAAACATCCATTCCCTGCGCACTGAACTCGCAGTCACGAATGGAAGCGTCAACACAGACAGGAGCAGGTTTGACAAGGTTAGGCTGAAGACGAATTTGTTGCTGGGGGTCAGTAGGTATGGTTTCTTATACAACGTCACCACGATCAGGAGGTTCCCCAGGCAGATGAGCAAAGTGATGACGATGATGGAAGCGGACTCCAGCACTACTGCACCGCCAGCACCGAGACTGCCAGTGGAGTTCCCCAACAATGACCCATTCCTGCTGCTGTTCATTCTGGGAAAATGCTACACACCTAAAAGTGAGGAGATCTAATGAGGCAATGGTCTGCGGTCAAAAACAACATCCCTGATGAAGACTAATGAAGCTAATGAACGCTGCTCAGATTTCAACGTCCAGATTTTTGCATTCACATGACTCTAAAATCTGTCACATGAAGGCAAACCTACGTTTTGTGCCATTTCAACCCCGTAACGTGAACTACAGCCAAACTTTTAAGAACTTTATTCAGTGGAATAAGGAAACGTGAAAATGAGTTCACATTGTGACGCGTCTGCACAAAGCAGCACCAATAACCCAGCTGATGTTCTCCATTAAAACCCCGTTGGATTACCCTTCTGCTCATACAATGCAGCATTTGTTACTGTAGCAAATACTGCCATTAGGCAGCTTAATGAGGGGTCATTTGTACCTCAGCTTATGAGGCAAAAAATGAACAAACTCTCAGAATACGACAAAAGAAATGTGGTGTTATGTTTGTCAGCATGTTAAATTAACCACTTCCCAAACTCTCACTGAGGAGGTCTAGTGACCTGCAGCTGCTTTAGCTCATTAAAACGTCATTATTTCAACAGTGATGAAATATAACTCCATGTAATGACTGGAGTCCACCGAGAGTCAGGGAGCAAATCTGTGTCCTACTGCTTTCTTCCAAGATATTAATATTTACTCAAAACACCACATTCTCAATACATTTTATGTATGTTAAATTAAAAAACGTGCTTTTAACAGTTTTAAACAGTTTTAATGGCTGCCTAAGACTTTAGCATTAGACTGTATACTAGTGCATCCCAAAGTTAGAATCTTGTGAAAATACTCATTTGTTTACAAAATTTAATTCAAAAAGGTAAACTAGCATATAGTGTATATCCATTACATTTAAAATGACATTTCAAGCCTTTTTTGTTTTATTGTTGATCAGTATGATTTATAGAATTTCAAATATCAGAATATTTAATTTCAGGTTTGAGTAAATTACTATTAACAGCACAAACATTAAAACAAAAAGAAATGCTTGAATTGTGTCACTATTCAGGTAATGAATATAAAATGAGTTTATTTTTTGAATAATATTATGAACTCAGATTTTTGGAGATGCTCTAGTGTAAGTAGATCTAGTACCACATTCATTGTTTTTGAAGTAAGCTCAACTGTATTGAGTTAGGAGAACTTTTAACTAAACTAAGATGAGAAAAAGGTTTTTTTTACAGTCTTAACATCTGAATGTTTACAATCTAGTTTCAAGCACACTTGATTATACTTGAATCATATACAGGGAGAAAAATAAGTATTTGAACACCCTGCGAATTTGCAAGTTCTCCCACTTATAAAAATTTCAGACCCCTCCATGATTTCTCTGGTTCTCTGGTGGAGGTGCATGTCCACTGTGAGAGACATAATCTAAAAGAAAAAATCCAAAAATCACAATGTATGATTTTTTAATAATTTGTGTGTGTTACTGCTGCAAATAAGTATTTGAACACCTGCCAATCAGCAAACATTCTGGCCCCTCAAAGACCTGTTAGTCCGCCTCTAAAAAGTCCACCTCCACTCCACTTATTATTCTAAATTAGAAGCACCTGTTTGAGGTCATTAGCTGCATAAAGACACCTGCCCACCCCACACAATCAGTAAGACTCCCAACTACTAACATGGCTAAGACCAAAGAGCTGTCCAAAGACACCAGAGACAAGATTGTAAACCTTCTCAAGGCTGAAAAGGGCTACAGGGCAATTGCCAAGCAGTTTGGTGAAAAAAGATCAACTGTTGGAGCAATTATTAGAAAATGGAAGAAGCTAAACATGACTGTCAATCTCCCTCTGACTGGGGCTCCATGCAAGATCTCACCTTGTGGTGTATCAATGATCCTAAGAAAGGTGAGGAATCAGCCCAGAACTACACTGGAGGAGCTGGTCAATGACCTGAAGAGAGCTGGCACCACTGTTTCCAAGGTTACTGTGGCTAATACACCAAGACGTCATGGTTTAAAGTCATGCATGACAAAGAAGGTTCCCCTGCTTAAATCAGCACACGTCCAGGCCCATCTTAGGTTTGCCCATGACCATTTGGATGATCCAGAGGAGTCATGGGAGAAAGTGCTGTGGTCAGATGAGACCAAAATAGAACTTTTTGGTCTTAATTCCACTCGCCGTGTTTGGAGGATGAAGAATGATGAGTACCATCCCTAAAACACCATCCCTACTGTGAAGCATGTGGGTGGAAGCATCATGTTTTTGGGGTGTTTTTCTGCACATGGGACTGGATGACTGCACTGTATTAAGGAGAGGATGACTGGGGCCATGTATTGTGAAATTTTGGGGAACAACCTCCTTCCCTCAGTTAGAGCATTGAAGATGGGTCGTGGCTGGGTCTTCCAACATGACAATGTCCCAAAGCACACAGCCAGGATAACCAAGGAGTGGCTCCGTAAGAAGCATATCAAGGTTCTGGAGTGGCCTAGCCAGTCTCCAGACCTAAACCCTATAGAACATATTTGGAGGGAGCTCAAACCGTGTTTCTCAGCGACAGCCCAGAAACCTAGTTGATCTGGAGAAGATCTGTGTGGAGGAATGGGCCACAATCCCTGCTGCAGTGTGTGCAAACCTGGTGAAAAACTACAGGAAATGTTTGACATCTGTAAAAGCTACTGTACCAAATATTAACATTGATTTTCACAGGTGTTCAAATACTTATTTGCAGCAGTAACACACAAATAAATTATTTTAAAAAAATCATACATTGTGATTTCTGGATGTTTTCTTTTAGATTATGTCTCTCACAGTGGACATGCACCTTAGATGAAAATTTCAGACCCCTCCATGATTTCTAAGTGGAAGAACTTGCAAATTCACAGGGTGTTCAAATACTTATTTTCCTCACTGTATACAAACAACAGAGATTGGCTGTGATAATGTATCTGTCTTGCAACCATGTTTCTGTGTTTAAAATAAAATAGTGACTGTAGCACTTGACTATAAACACTGAATATGGAACGAGTAAATAGTGTCAAGTCTGGATGCTCAATTAGAAAATATCACTTAATGAAGATTTAAGCATTACTGTGACTATTACAGTGTATACTGTGTCTCAAACTCAATATTTGTGGCTGTGTTCATAATTGAATTTTAAAGTGTAAAAATCACATTAATTACACAGTGATATTTCAAGCCTTGTATTATTGATCACTGTGGTTTACAGCTCATACAGAAACTCAGATTATCTGAATATTGCATGTTGAGTAAATTACTATTTAAACAGCATCAGCATGGAAAAAGGGCTTGAAACAATACTAAAGCATCTCCAATAACCAGAACACCATGAAAACGTTTGTGCTCATATTGTATATTCATTACATGTAGTAACATAAGTCAAGCCTTTCTTAAGCCTTTCTTTTTGTTTAAATGTTGTTGCCGTTAATAGTAATTTACTCAATCCTGAAATTAAATATTTGGATAATTTGAGACTCTATAAATCACTGATCAACAGTACAACAAAAAAGGCTTGAAATGTCACTTTATGTGTAATGAATATACAATACATGGTGGTTTACCCTTAAATTATTAAATTATGAACACAAATGAACTTTTGAGATTCTGGATTTCTGATGTTCAGGAGCTTATAAACCAAATTGATCAAGAGTAAATTAAAAATGGCTTAAAATGTGTAATGAATATAAAATATAAGCTTACATTTTTTTACTTAAATTATGAACAATTAACTATTTTTCTGATCCTTAGAAATGGACTAATATATAATGTATGTACACAACAGACTAATCTACGTTATGTAAAGGTTAGAAGTTAAGAAAATGCTAAAAACAAAAAAAAAATGATGTAATTAAACGTCACTCGGACAAATAAAGGGATTATAATCTAAATAAATGATAGTGTTACACAGCATGTGGACCCAAACACACCAGAACAGGTCTTTAAAAAGTTAAACGGAGTAAAAACGGAGCATTTATTACAGAACAGTGAGTAAATCAGCCCGTGTTGTAGTTTAGAAGTGAAGTAACTTGAGAAGAAGCGGATCCGGTTTAGTTTTAGTCTTTAGTGAGAGATAAACATTGCTCTCCTTCGCTGTTTAGATTATAACGTGTTTTCGCAACACAATAAGAAGTTGTATTCTCCAAACTCAGCGTATGGACAAAGTAAACACAGACGGCGGCGGCAGCAGCGGGCTAAGCTAGTTTAGCTGCTTTGTATGAGAAGAGAAAGTTCAGCTTTAGTCTCACCTCCACAGAGAGGCTTCAAACTCCCACAGTCCTGCGAGGAAAACATTTCCAAAGCTTCACTTTAGTTTGGCGCCGTGTTTGAGGACTCTCTCCGCCGCTGTTGTGTAAAATCCCTCTTTGTGGTCGTCGGTGGGGATAAAGAGGGCCGTCCTACTGCTCGGCATTACAATGGCGACGCAATTTTGCCCCAAACTCCCCTCTGCTCTCCCCTCACTCCCTCAGCAGCACCTCCAACACCGGTGGGAGGTCTGTACCGTGTGCAGGCGCAGTGTCTCCGCTTCAATAACATTATTTATGCCTTATTTCACAACCATCCCATCCATTACCTTCACAATAAAAGCCTAATATTTTATTTAAACAAGAAATAAACACTCAAGAGGCATCTCACGCCTTTATTATATAGAAAAGAACATAAACAAGCCATTATTTCAATTTGAATATGGACCACCAAAGAAGATCAAAAGTTCCCGCAGTATTTTACCCAAAGATCATGTGTGATTGAGGGCCAATCCAATAAAAGGGGCGGAGCCTATAACTGGGTAAGTAATGATCCTCTCCACTAGATGGCGCCATCACGCTGTGATTAAGTCACATTACACTAAACGTGGACTTCTAATAAATATTCACTAGCATACACTGCTGCCACACAGCTTGTCTAGACTCTGTAGAGAAGTACTACCAATACAATATGACTCTCTGGAGCAGATCATCATGAACCTATTGGCTCCATGTCTAATGTCATAGAGATGGTTCTTCAATAAAGAAAATGCTTTTATATAGAACTATGAACACTCAAACAAGCCAAATGGTTCTTTTCATGGTGAAAGGGTTCTTCAATGTACTGCATATTGTTCTATACAGAGGATTTCCAAAAATGGTTCTATATAGCACCAAAAAGGGTTCCTGATTGTGCTCCATCTAGTACTTTTGGGATGAATGATCATCTTCACTAATTCTCTCATCACTGAATGCAGTCAAATCCTCAAAGCAATGCTCCAGAATCTAGTATAAGCCTCTTCTGGACAGTTACTCCAACAAAAGCAGGATATACTCTTTAATACCCTTAAAAAAAACAAAAAAACTACCTGAATGAGCAGGTGTTTATCCAAACAGTGCACAATTATAAACAACAGCATCTCTTTAAATTGTGTAGGTCATTTTAATACAGGATTATTACAACTTTAAATACAAATATAGAAAATATTTGTCCAAACTTGTCTATTCTGTCATCTCCTGCTTCAACAACAGCACAAAATGTGGAAATGGCCTCATCCATTATTCAAAATCACACCCCAGCAGCTCAACCCTCATGGTGACAGAGTTCTGCCAAGCTCTGGGAATAATCCTTATAAATTTGGAGAATATTGGAGGGTAGATGTAATTTTTCACATGACCATTGTTATCAGAGTTTCCAATAAATGTCTGCGAAAGAAAAATAAAACTCAAAGTTAGAGAACTGAATGCTACACCAAATACAAATACTCCAGTTTGAGGAGGTAGCCTACCTTCTGCTCATAGTCCTCATCTTCTGTGTACTTGGTCCACCTCTTGCCATCATCACTGTATTCCAGTACATATGCCGTCACAAACATCTCTGTGACGAATGTCTTTGCTCCCTGGGTCACAATTCCTGTGATCTTCTTCGCCATCTTCAGTTCTATTTGGAGCCATGGCTGCATGTCATTGCTCTGTGAATAGAAGACAATACCAGAAGGTCATATGATTGGATTTGGAGAAGTAGCATGTAAAACATGAATTGTGTGCTGTCTACCTTGGCTTGCCAAGCATTAATGGCCCCTTGTTTATCTAGACGAGCAAAAAAGGGCTGCCAAGATGCTAAACGCCAGTTGGTGGCAATAGAGCTGGCTGTAATCTGCTTGTCAGTGATATGTCCACTCTGCATTCCCAGTGGCACAGAACATCCTGTGGAATTGTAATAAATAACATTACAACATATCTGAACTTGATGTGTTCTTAGCACAAACATGAAATGACACATTTAAGGTGTACGTCTACCTACCATCTAACTGACAGCCATAGAACTCCATGCGAATAGTTGGGAAGTTGTATGAATGGGACGGGTGAAGTCTCACAAAACGACTGACTATGGGTGGGAAGAATATATTCTCCTTCACTTCATGAGCTTCTGTGTTGCCTTCAAAAGTCTTTTGGGAATTTGAGAAGACAAATCAGCCTTTACAAATGAAAAACAGTTGAGTCTTAAAGATTAACTGGCTTAGATGCTTACAGTGTCACCAAAATATTTGAATATTGTATATTTGGAGATGCACTAGTGCACTCTTAAAATAGTTCTTCAATGGTTCTTTGGTAAAGAACGTGGTATAGAGCCATGAACAATGGTTCCTTGCATGGTGAAAGGTTCTTCAGATTGATGAGGAAAGTGCTGTAGATAGTTCTAAACAGAACCTTTTTGAAAATGGTTCTATATATCTTTCCTCTATTATTATAAGCTTGACATCGTAACTGCAGCAGAAACCTTTTTGGGGTTACACAGAACCATTTCCAAAAAAGTTCTGTACAGAACCAACATTCCTTATCAATCTGAAAAACCCTTTCACCATGGAAACAACCCTTTATCCACACGAAGGGTTCTTTGAGTGTTCCTTGCACTAAATAGAACCATTTTCTTTACTGAAGAACCCTTGAAGAACCACTTTTTCAAAGGTGCAGTTTAATTGAAAAGGGATTTTACATGTGGTTTACAAAAAATTAAAGAATAATCCACTGAAAGGTTCTTTATTGAGCTAAAACTGGTAAGTCAATGGCAGCAGCCCAAATAACACTTTTTCATCTTTTACTCTTAAGAGTCTTCTGTACTTTGCAGTGAAACACTTGCATGCCTTTCTGAAAGCTTTACTGTCACCCTTGTAGAATATCCACTTCTTGCGGTCTGTGCTGTAGGAGATGGTGTAATTTTGCACAAAGTGATGTGTAACAAACTGCTTGGCTCCCTGTGTGGCCACTTTACTGATCACCACTGGCCTCTGAAAGTCCACCTAGACACCAAGACACAACATCTTCTTCATGAGCATGTATAGACTCACAGTGAAACTTCTACAGGAAAACAATAATGTGACCACACCTGAATCCAGTCTCCTACATTTTCTGTACTCCATGCATTGAATTGTCCACTGTTGTGTAGTCTGGCCAAACTGGGCAGCCAGTTACCTTGAGCACAGAATGAGACAGATTAGATGGCGAGACCTGTTTATGGGCATGCTGTTATATGTTATTATACAATGTATATATGGGTCATACCTCTGTTGTTAGATGCTGTTATTTGGCTGTCTTTCACAGTCCCAGAAATAAGCCCAAGGGGGTGCTCACATACTGCAAAAGAAAAAAGAAAGAGCCTCACAAACAAAGACACTCTGGCATGGTCCATTATCAATGGGTGGATAATAACTACAAGGTTCAAGCAATATCCATTCACCTAAATCACTAAATAATTAGCTTTAAACTCAGTCAAAAGCAGGGGATTCAAATATTTCATTCAGAGTTGTTATGATACCATTGTCTATCACTAAAAACAGGGTCTGCATTCCCCTCTGCTGAGAGATTCCGAGCTCAGACTCCAGCAGCCACAGGCCTGGCTTTGTGGGCCACATCTCCAGGGTTGCAAAGCCTCCTGCACAGCAAGAAAGGAAATGCAAAAGACAATTAAAACATTTCAATAAAAAAAATCTAATTACTCTTCAACTAAAAAAGAGAACAAACCTGGTAAAAGTGGAAAAACTCCTTGACGATGGTCTTGTGTGTGCTTGTTTAAGAATGTCTGGCCATGAAAGTGAATACTGTGGAAATCTTTAGGAGAGCCCATGTTTATAAGGTGCCACTTTACCAGCTGATTAGTGTACATGCGGAGTCCTTTAAGGCTGTATATAATTCCATTAATAGCTGAAAAAAACAACAAGAGAACAAGAGAACAGTCAATAAATCTCTAATCTAGACCTAAACTATAGATGTGAACATTTAAACAATGCATGTACAAGCCTGTCCTGTTACATGCACTGCCTTTCAGGAGACTTCCAACTGTGGTTAATTACTCAATGGAAACAATGACAGAAATGATTATTTGGACTGAATAACAGTTGTACTCTACTTTTAAAGCAGCTGTTAAGTTTAAAGTAACAGAACACGCATCATTACACTCACTGGCCACTTCATTAGGTACACACACATTGTATTTACACTCATTGTTCATTTTATCAGCTCCACTGAGCATACAGGTGCACTTTGTAGTTCTACAGTTATAGACTGTAGTCCGTCTGTTTCTCTGTATACTTTGTTAGCCACCTTTCACCCTGTTCTTCAGTAATCAGGACCATCACAGAGCAGGTATTATTTGGGTAATGGATCGTTCGAAGCATTGTAATGACACTGAAGTGATGGTGGTGTGTTGTGAGGGTATGAGTGGATCAGACACAGCAGAGCTGCTGGAGATTTTAAACACTATGTCAGCTCACTGTCCACCCTATTAGATACACTGTCCTTGTTGGTCCACTTTGTAGATGTAAAGTCAGAGACAGTGGCTCTTCTGTTGCTGCAAAGTTTGTATTGGTCCTCTAGTCCTTCATTGGTGGTCACAGGAAACTGAACAGTAACACTGAAGTGTATAAACATCAGCAGCTGATGTACTTGACCCACTCATACCAGCGCAACACACACTAACTCACCACCACCACATCACTGCAGTGCTGAGAATGATCCACCAGTCACATAATACCTGCTCTGTAGTGGTCCTGTCCATTGAAGAACAGGTGAAAGGAGGCTAATAAAGTATACAGAAAGGACTACAGTCTGTAATTAGAACAACAAAGTGCACCTCTGGTCAGAGGAGCTGATAAAGTGGACAATGAGTGTAGATATGAGGTATCTGTACCCAATGAAGTGGCCAATGAGTGTAGACGTGTAGATCTCCTGGTTTTATTTCAAGTACTGAAAAAATAATCAGTAACACAAGCACACTTGTAAGCACATGATTAATACCATGAAATTGGATATTGCTGTTGAATTCTGGGTCCAAAACAGCTTTTCTGGCAGTCCTCTCAAGAACCTCACGGTTCTTCTCATAATACCAGCTTTTGTTCTCATCAAATGTCATAAAGAGCAACATAAAGTCTCTTGTGTCCACTGGATTTTTATCCAACGTGTCTTTCCTACAGACCATAAGAGGCCCAATCAGCCCAGAGTGTATATCCCGCTCCTGTATAAAGAACAAAATAATAACATAAATGCACCCAAATGAACACAGTAAGGCAGCAGAAGCTGTATCTGTACTTACTGGGTTCACTCCAGAGTAATAGGCCCATATTCGACAATCAGATTCACTTTGAAGTGGCCCTATTTTGGCATTTACTTTCCACATGTAAACGAAGGTTGTATTGGGTTGAACTGCATCATCCTGCCTGTACCAATACGGGGATTCATCTTCGTATTTCAGTCCTTCCATGTTTTTCCCATATGACACTCCATTTGCATGGAGGGAGTATGGACGACTGGCAAGATTCCTAAAAACTATCTACAGTAGAAAATAGATTGCTATTAGACCTTAATGTACATTTGAATTCTTCCTTGGTAAATGAAAGTCCTTATTAGGTATTATTTAGTTAACAGTGTTTACATATATGGTTTCATCAACTTCAGCCTTAATAATTGGACCAAGGATGCCCAGGTGTTCATCTACTTCTCCTCGAATGTATGGGATGGTGAAGTAACTGTCCAAATACTCCCTGAACATTACTTTCTTGAACTGTGTGGGCCTCTCCTTTTGTAAGACTTTATCTTCCCTCCTTTAAAGTGGGATACAATAAAGAAGTCAGTGCCACAGCCAAAGAACCCCAATGTACAGTACTGCTTAAATGCATGTGAAGTCCTGATTGAAACCAGCTATTCTGAAGATTGTCTGCATGATCCTTTTTATAATCACTTTATTATGTATTTTATGTAGAGTCTGGGAAGATAAATTCCATTGCTCATGTATAAATACAATTATCAGTGATCTTGAACAATAGCTTGATGCCTATGAAGATATTTTTGTACAAGGAATGCATGTTCATTTTGAATAACTACAAAAACTTGTAAAACACTGTTAATGTGTTAACTTGTGTAAAACACTGTTAATGTGGCTCTAAACAAAACTATCACTTCTGCATTGGTAATTTTTTTTACTACAATGACGAAATAGTACCTTTGTCCATAGCCTGCATAATCCCAAACAACTTCCTCCGCAGTAATGAAGTACGTCCTGGCCTTTCCACCAGACATTGGCAAAGAATATTTATTTGCTTCATCAACCACAACACTTTGTATGTCGACCTGTTTTGTGTACGGGTCTTTGTACTCAATAAACTCATATTCATCGGGATGCTTTGAGACGCTGTCAAAATCATAATCCTGGTCCTGCTTGGGAACATATAATTCATAATCGTTGAAATCTCTCCTAGGAACTCCTATGACTATGGACTTTGCATGAAGGTCTTCTTCACTAGAGATAGGTCTGGTTCCCATGGGAGATAATCCTGTTGGAGCAAAACCTCGTGGAGAGAAGCCTCGTGAAGTGATGGCACTACGAGGTTGTGGTTTATATTCTTTCCTCTTTTTCGTCTTTATGCCATACCCTTTCATTGGCGTCACCCTTTTTAGAACCATCCTCTTCTCTTCCTTTTTATTGCTGGATGTGTTAGGTTGTACCACTGGTTCATCTGTGATGTATTTTTGGATGTGATCTGAAATCTCCATTGGCACAGAGTCATGTTTGCTCTCGTAACTCCAGTTTTCTCCTTGTGGGTCCAGAGACGAGGTAAGGATGACCTCACTATTGTTGCTGTTCATCACATAGATGACCACTTCTTCACGGCTCTCTTCAGCTACTGGCACAACCTCCTCTGAACTGCTATCTTGCTCTGGGACCTCAGAAACAAAATACCCATCTTTGTTTATCCCAATATCTGAGCTGCTAGCTCCTGTGCCATTTGAGAAGATCTCTGGAGATGAAATGTTGAAAGTGGTGTTGGAAGAAATCTTTTCCCGGCTCTCTAAACTGAATTCTTCTGAGGAGTTCCAGAGCTTGCTCACCTGCAAACGTGTCTCATTATGTGCATAGCTAGTGAAGAACAAGTCAGATGATGTTGCATTCTGTGATGAGTTTGTACTCTTTCTACTCTCATTTACGCTCAGTGTGCCATTAGGCAATGTGACATTTGGGAATTCTTGAGCTTCCTCATTTGGGAATTCTATTTCGAACTGTGTCATATTTAGTTCTTGAAACTCTTCTGATGGAAATTCTGAAACTACTTTAGTATTATTGATTTCTTGAGCATCTTCATTCTCCATCTGTGTGGTATTTAGTTCTTGAACATAGTCCTGGAGGTCCAAGTCCACTTGGGTGCTATTCAATATTTGCCCTCCTTCAACTGAAAGGTCAGAGTCCAACTGTGTGGTATTTAGTTCTTGAACATAGTCCTGGAGGTCCAAGTCCACTTGGGTCCTATTCAATATTTGAGCTCCTTCAACTGAAAGGTAAGAGCCCAACTGTGTGGTATTTAGTTCTTGAACATAGTCCAGTGGATCCAAATCCACTTGGGTGCTATTCAATACTTGCCCTCCTTCAACTGAAAGGTCAGAGTCCAACTGTGTGGTATTTAGTTCTTGAACATAGTCCTGGAGGTCCAAGTCCACTTGGGTGCTATTCAATACTTGAGCTCCTTCACCTGAAAGGTCAGAGTACAACTGTGTGGTATTTAGTTCTTGAACATAGTCCAGAGTGTTCAAGTCCACTTGGGTGCTATTCAATACATGAGCTCCTTCATCCGAAAATTCAGAGTCCAATTGTGTGGCATTTAGTTCTTGAAACTCCTTCAGAGGGAATTCTAAGTCATCAAACTCTTCCAATGGAAATTCTGAAACCACTTTAGTGCTATTAACGTCTTGAGCTTCTACATTCTCCAACTGGGTGATATTTATTTCTTGAATAATGTCCAGTGAAAACTGTAAGTCCACTTTGGTGCTATTCAATGCTTGAGCTTCTTCAATTGGTAATTCTGACTCCGTTTGAGATGTTTCATTTGATAATTTGGAGCTTTCTTTTGTTAACTCTTGGATATCCTCATTTGTTATATTCTGAGTAATATTCCTCTGCAGTTCC
>BRDA01009161.1:53150-63909 GCA_036984385.1 Crenuchus spilurus | reverse complement strand
TGTGTTCTATTCTGAATAAAATATTAGATGTTGGCACCTCCACATCACTGCATTCAGTTTTTATTCACAATTTGTTTAGCGTCCCAACTTTTTTTGGAATCCGGTTTGTATTAATATCCTACATAAGTGTCAGTATTTGTTTATCTGTGATCTCTGAGTTCCATTAAACTGTGTAATAATCAGGGGTCGGTGTGGACGTTTTTTGGTTTTTGGTGTTGAAAAGACAAGGACCTTGAGCCAACGACACCCGTTAAATCTTGAATTCTTGCTGTGGTGTTGTGTCAGCAGTCCCGGACTGGAAAATTTCATTTATTGAAAATGGAGCACAGAGTGACGTTTCAGCCTCATTGAAGGCTATCATTAAGTGGAATTCTATTTCTACCGTATGCACATTATGCTTGGCTATCATTCAGATTAAATGAAAGTAGCTATTAGCTGAAGGCTGTGTAACCTCTCTCCTGACATCTCTCTCCTCTGCGTTATTGGATCTGAATGGAGTGAACTTTTTCTATTTTCTGCCCATTTTTGTTAAACAGGTCGGCACCTACGGTCCAGGCTGCCAACACAAATGTGACTGCCTCCATGATGAGGGCTGTCACAGTGTGACGGGACAGTGCCTTTGCCTTCCAGGCTGGACAGGTATGTCAGGGTTAAAAGGATGCACTGGTTGCAGCTGAACATAAGGGTAAATTCTCTAAAACACAGCTAGTTTAAAGCATCATGGTAGTACGTTGCCCTGCAAAAGGTAATTGAGTGGTCTTGATTCAGGTTGTGCATTGAATTCAAATGTATAATTCTAACATAACATCAACATAATTTTATTTAGCTTTTTGACTTTTGACAACAATTACATTGATTTACGCAGCCATGTAAGAATATTATGACCACTCTTGGTTTGGAATGAACTTGGTGCGGGATGTCACAGTTGGCATGTAATGGAGTTTACTACATGAATAAATAAGCGAGCACACCAGTCAGTTGTAACAGAGTCCAAAACAATTATCAGGTGCATAGGATGCTATGCCCTCTCCAAAAGGGCATGATAATAGGGTACCATTTCAGAAATCACTAAGTTTGTGGGATGCTCTTGACCCATCGTAGTGAAGGTGTACTGAGAATGGACTTCTCGCACATTGAGTCCCTACAATGGCAACAGTGGTGCCCCATAAGCAGTTGATGCCAGAGGAGAATGATGACGAAACTGCAGTGAGCACGACTGTCTCCATACACCTTTTGTCAGCTAGCACAGTTCATGCCACAACATCATGCTAGTGCAGGGGTTGGCAACCCACAGCTCTTTCATCCTTATGTTGCGGCTCTGCGTGCAATTTTGGTCCCATGCCGTTTTTACCGTCCAAAAACAGTGTTATGCTATATTAAAAGGAGACTAGTTGAAAACTAGGACCCAGTGAAAATCCAAGCCGCTCAATCTGAATCCTGTTTAACTTTAGACCGCTCACAAGCTCATCGATTGGCTCTGCCGTTTTTTGCTAACTGTGATTGGCCGTCACCGCTGTCACTCCTTCAAACATGTCTGGACTCGTAAAACTGGCTATTTGCAGGTTGGTCCACAGTCCGTGTTCACCTGCCACTGTAAGTTATTAACATGTTGAATGTTTGTTCTGCCTGTGTTACGTCAGCCAGACATATTTTAATAGCAGAGGTTTCATATTAAAAAAACATTAACATCTAAATGTGTCTGTGTGCGGGTGTCTACCAGTCTGTGATAAGACATCCATTTACATGTCTCTAAGTTTAACTGTTGTCAAAATAATTATTTTTAGGTATAATTATGTGTAAATGAGGTCTGCTGACCATACAATCCAAACATTAGTGTTACATTTCTGGTAATGAGTTGGAGTGAAGTTGACTATAAAAACAGAATTTGGTGATTATTTTATACTACATGCTTTTAACAGTTTATTAATATTTAATAATAATATTTAATAATGTATTAATATTTTATTAATGATTAATAGTATTTTTTTATTCATATTTACAATTAATAGTTATTATTAGTGCTGTATATCTAGTATTTATTAGTAAAATATAAATAATAATATGTAAGTAATGCATATTTAATGTAATTAATATTTATTAATAATTAATAATAATAATAATAATAATAATAATAATATAGTTTATGTTCAAGCAGCATATCAAAATGTTCAAGATGTGTTTATTACATAAATAAAATTTACTTTCTCTGTAGCACTTCATGGATTTCATAAAAATACACTATAGTTGATCATACAAAGCATAAAGGTAAAAAAACAATATATACAGTGTTATCTTCATTTTACGTATTAACGTATTTGCAGCTCCCAGCGTTTTCTTTTCCTTGGAAATGGGGTCCAAATGTCTCTTTGAGTGTTAAAGCTTGCCGACCCCTGTGCTAGTGTCATCAGAGCCAAAGGCTGTTATTCTCACTATTAGCTGGGCATAATATTCTGATATAACTGTGTATTTTGTTATTATTATTATTATTATTATTATTATTAATATTATTATTATTAATAATATTATTATTATTATTATTAATTTTATTAAATTTATTATTATATTATTATTATTATATTATTGTGTATTCGATGTTCATGTTTGAATAATTGCATTGATATAATAGATTTTATTCATGTGGCAATTATGTAAACATTTGAATAAAGTACATTAAACGTATTGCATCTTTAACTGCTTTCCCATTTCCATGTCCTATTCAAGTCTTTTCTTTCTTTCTCCTCTCTGCAGGTCTGCGCTGTACAGAGCAATGTCCACACGGATACTGGGGTCTTCAGTGTAACCAGAGCTGCTCCTGCCTCAACAGCGCCTCCTGTCTTCCACACAGCGGAACCTGCTTTTGCAAGGCAGGCTACTGGGGAGCTCAGTGTCAGCATGGTGAGACGCTCCCTAACTGTGGCTCTGTTTAAGCACTGCTTTAAATTCTTGTTTCTTAAGCTTAAACTCTCTCTTTATCTGCAAAATCTGATTTAAATGAATTCTTCCAGATACTTCGAAACAACATTTGGAAAGGCTGGGTCAACATCTCACTAGACACTGCGTCTTTGTTATGTAATACTACACCCTTAACAAAAATGGTGCTCATTCACAGCTGCTCACTTTTTAACTATATTGACTGTATAATTACAGACTGTAGTCCATCTGTTTATCTGTGTACTTCATTTGCATCCTTTCTCCTTTCATCAGGACCACCACAGAGAAGGTATTATTTGGCTGTTGCACTGCAGTGACACTGATGTGGTGGTGGTGTGTTAGTGTGTGTCATGCTGGTATTAGTGGATAAGACTCAGCAGAGCTGCTGGAGTTTTTAAACGCTCTAATGTCACTGCTGAACTGTGAATATGAATCAAAATATTCAGCTAACAGCATCCCGTGAAAGGGATAGAAGTTGCTCAACGCAAACTGCAGCCACAGATCAGCTACACTCCTCTTCTACTTAAAAAAAGATGTGGTGTAGCTGTTCTTATCTGAACATTTCTCTGCTTGTTTTATCAGTCGTGCAGTATATGATGCTATTCTTTCATACAACAGAAATTAATAGAAATTAACATTAAAATAAATGGTGTCTGGTGTTGATTATTTTGAATATATAACAGTTCAGACCCTCCTGTTCCCCCCTCAGTGTGCAGTCAAGGTGTGTATGGAGAGAAGTGCAGTCAGTCATGTCCTCCGTGTGTGCACTCCACATCCTGCCACCACATCACAGGCCAGTGTCTGTGTCTGCCTGGCTATACAGGACCACTGTGTGAACAAGGTGAGAAAAATACTTTCCATACTTCAAATCAAATCAAATTTATTTATAAAGCCCTTTTTACAACTGATGTCACAAAGCAGCTCTACAGGGTTAGTAATAACAAACATCAAATCATTAATCCCTAATCCCCGGTGAGCAAGCCAACGGCCTGGAGGAAGAAACCTTGGGAGGAACCAGACTGACATGGGGGACCCATCCTCCTCTGGCCAACTAAATATAAGTTTGTGATAAATCATAATCATAGTATGTTGTAATGTTGAGGTGAACTGATATGGTGACAGTAGTGGGACAGGGATGATGATGACAGTGGTAGCAATGATAATGGCCAGAAAGTCCATATGAACTCCAATGTGGGGAGTAGAGTAGGGCATCTGGAGCAGGCCACAGTAGCTGGTCGTTGGTGGGCATCTGATACAGGGAAGCATCATGCAGAGAATAGTAATCAGTCTTCCATCAGCCTTGGACCGGACCGGTGGGCAATCACTCACTCGGAAAAGACAAAAATGGAATTAGTTCTGTTTGGATTTATAGAGCAGGGGGATTATGAGACATATCAGAGTGTGGCTATTGACTCTGGCAGAAATATCTAGAACAGCCTACCTAAAAGGACAGAGCCAGAAGGTAAACAGGCATGGGAGCTCCCCGAGACACTAGCATCCCTCTGCTCACCATCAATAAACCTGAGTGATTGCATGAGCAGTGGTATGACAGCCCCAGCATCTCAGTTCACTATAAATTCCTACGTCAGTGCACTCCTGGACCTACAACCTTTCTATAATGTAAAGTATTAATTACCAATTATTATTAGAATCATACACAAGATACGATGTAAAATATCTTATGCCAAACCATTAGAAATTCACATAGGGCCCACCCCTCTCTCTTTCTACCAGCAGCCACACAATCCTATTGTTTCAATCCTACAGCTACACCCTATGGTTGCTGTGGCTGTTTATGAGCCGATCAGCAACCAGCTTAAAGTGCATAAACACTTTAAATGTCTGTCCAAATGTTTGTAGAAACCTGCTCATCTGAAGTTTCTTCTCTAAAGAATGAAGTTAATAGTTTTTCTGCAGTTACATTTTCTGCTCTTTTGATGTCTAGATCTTGAAACATTGCTGTGATGTGATTGGATTTGATTGTATTCCACCATGTGAGCATTAGTTAGGGTAGGTACTGCTATCGAATGATAAGGTCTGGATCACAAACACAATTCCAGCTAATGAATGGAGCTCCAATACTCCAGATAATGCAGCTTCACTGTTCCACAGCCCAATGCCAGAAGGCTTTACACCTCTCAGTCTGAGGCTTGGCATTGGGCATGGTGACCTTAGACTTGTGCAGCTGCTCCAGAGCATCACATTCTGTCAGTGCTGTTCTACAGAGATTAATGAGCTATGTGTGTGCAGCTGAATGTCTGTGTTGCTAAACATCTTCATGGGTTCATCAGTAGTGGATTTCACTAATAAGTTTCCAGATATTTTTGGGCATGTAGTGCACAAAAATATAGAATTGAGATTTATGCTTAATTCTAGTCTTAGCCTTACAATAAGCCTAACTTAAGTATGCACTGAAAGGACATTTCAGTGTGGTTTGTATGTTTGATGTAATGCTGATTCTAGATTAATTTAGAAATAAATACATAAGGAAGTGGCACATTTATACATTTTAACCTCAAAAATTCATGTAATTTCTAGTTTGTCCAGTGGGTCACTATGGAATCCAGTGCAGTGGAGTTTGTAGGTGTGCCAACAATGCAACATGCCATCACCAGGATGGCTCGTGCCACTGTCTCCCCGGCTGGGCTGGAGCAGACTGCTCAGTGTGTAAGTCATCAGGCCTTTATTATCAAATACAGTGGTACCTTGGGATACGAACAGACCAACATACTAATTTTTTTTAAGATATGAGCTGTGACTTCATCCGTATATTTGTTCGAGATACGAGCGAAATTTCAAGATACGAGTGGCTGCTGCTAGTTGGCGCGTTGGCGCAAAGGTCCAGTATGGGCAGCACAACACCTGCATCTCATTCTTTCTCACGAGTTACCCTCAGAATCAAGTCCAGTCTTGTGCGCTGTACTCCTTCTTGCATACTTTTTGAAAAAAATCGATAGTAAAAATGCTTTAAACTCTTAAATCTAGATCATTTTAATAACATACATACAGAAATTATGTTAAATACTGTTAATATTATTTCGTGCAGACCTGTCATCTGGCCAGCCCTGAACATAGATATAGGGACTTGCTGCTGCTTCTGAGTGAAAACTGTTTTGTACTGAATTGCAAAGAAGGAACCATGGCATCTCATTCTTCAGCCAGTTGCTGAATTTCTTGGCAGCAGTCGGATGCTGAAGTGAAATGGGAGAAGAGAGATTTTACTGTACAGCGCGTACGATGCATCTGTAATACACAGTACCAAGTGCATCGAATTTCCCACAAATTTCAAATGGTACAGCAAGAATTCTCCCAAAATTTTTTACATTAATATTTATTGAAATATTATGTCTTTTTGTCCATAATTTAGGGTGGTTTGGGGATGTTTCACAGCACTGGAACAGATTAAATCTATTTCAGTTATTTGAAATGGGAGAAATTTGTTTGATATACGAGTTGACTGACTTACGAGCTCTGTTATAGAACGAATTAAACTCGTATCTCAAGGTACCACTGTATACTAAAATACTCTTATGGATTTCATTTTGTTTTATTACTATTTTAAAAAGGACATTTTTGTTCAGAAAATTAAGAAAAGGTACCATCTGGAAAGATCTGGCTGCTTGTAGTGGAACATGCAAGGTTTATTGGCAATACCAACAAGAATTTAAGGATACTTAAGGACATGTATTCTTAGCAAAATGTAAAATTAAGTGCTCTTCCAAAACTAAAAAAATGTAAATTTTTGCTTGTCTTATAATGGCATAAAAAAGCTTTATACTCAAAATATTTGAGTGTCTGTACATTTGTGTGCCATGAAGTTGAACTTGGTCTTTATATTGTAATTAAATGATCTCACTGATGTAATGCTGATCTTAGAAAGTTTATTTGATGCACTTCTTTTTTTATGGGGCTTTTTAACGTAACTTTTAACTGTACATTCACTGTGTAACCTCTGTTATAGTGTGTAAAGCGGGCACCTTTGGAACTAACTGTGCTCAGATGTGTTCATGCTCCCCAAACCATTCATGTGACCCTCACACTGGCGCCTGCATCTGTGAGACGGGATCTGGAGTTGACTGCCCACAAGGTAAACCACTTGTACAGCCAAACTTCCTGAACAAAGATAGTTTTGATGTGCAGTAATTTAAAGAAGTATAGTGGGCTATATATTATCCCTTTCATGATTGTACACTTTCATTACATTACTTTTCTTCTTATTTGCATGTCTCCAGTCTTACTGTAATCTAGTTTGTAAAAATAGTAAAAATATTTACAGTATACAGTAACAATATTACTGTAAACTAGTTTGTAAAAATAGTACAAATATTTACAGTAACAATATTACTGTAAACTAGTTTGTAAAAATAGTAAAAATATTTACATTAGCAATATTACTGTAAACTAGTTTGTAAAAATAGTAAAAATATTTACAGGATACGGTAACAATATTACTGTAAACTAGTTTGTAAATATAGTAAAAATATTTACAGTAACAATATTACTGTAAACTAGTTTGTAAAAATAGTAAAAATATTTACAGGATACGGTAACAATATTACTGTAAACTAGTTTGTAAAAATAGTAAAAATATTTACAGTAACAATATTACTGTAAACTAGTTTATAAAAATTGTAAAAATATTTACAGTATACAGTAACAATATTACTGTAACTAGTTTATAAAAATAGTAAAAATATTTCGAGTATACGGTAACAATATTACTGTAAACTAGTTTGTAAAAATAGTAATAATATTTACAGTATACAATAACAATATTACTGTAAACTAGTTTGTAATGTGAATGTTTGTTGTCTTGTACAGAGCGCGTGGTGAGTGTGATGATGCCTGTGTCTCCAGTGGAAAGAGACTCGTGGGGGGCCATTGTGGGCATAGTGGTTCTGGTGATGTTGGTAGTGCTGCTCCTGGCTCTGCTGCTTCTGTACCGCCGCAGACAGAAAGATAAACAGAGTAACACCCCCACTGTGTCCTTCTCCTCCACACGTACCGTCAACTCTGAGTACGCCGTGCCAGGTATGAGATGCTTGGGAGTTTCAGTTATATCATCAAGGACCTGTTTCCCAGGAATTAAGCATAGTCCTGAACTATGTATTCTTATCAGTGACCTTTGAAAATACTGATAGTCTAGGACTAGTCATAATCCCAAACTTGCAGAATTGTTACAATGTTGTCAGAAGTGGCACTGGTAGGTTATTTGAGCAAAGTTATTTCAACAATGTCACAACCTCATTATTAACTCTTTATCATCCTGCTCAACCATTTGGTAGAGCACATTTGAGTCACTATACCTACTTGAAGAAGGTGTTGAAATTAGCACAATGTGATTGTGCCATGTCTACCAATTGGTAGAGGTATGGTAGAATAAAAAACATCAATTTGAGGTTCACTGGATAAAAAGTAATTACATTTCTTCTTTGGTGAGGATGTTAAAGGGTTAAAAATCCTAAAGGAAGTTGAAACTGTGACACCCCACAAGTTTTTCTGTCATTGTTAATCAAAAAGGTGCCCACACTACATTATCTGCCCTAAATTGAAACTCCAACATTTCACAAGTGCCACACCTAACCTATGTGAGAGTTTCACACAAAATGCTATATCACGAGTGTAGTCGGGAGGGTCTTATGAACTAGATGTAAACAAATACGGCGGATAACAGAGAACCATTGCAATGCTGGTTTGTGAGAGCTTTCTGCTAAGAAAAAGCCGTGAAAAGAAAAGGATGTGGATGAAACTTTAACAGCACATATAATAATAATAAAAATAATAATAATAATTATTATTATTTATTTATTTATTTATTTATTTATTTATTTATTATTATTATTATTATTATTATTATTAAGTTACTTTTTAACTTAATAATAAGTTACTAAATTATAAAGACACTCATGCTGTTGCCGCAGCTCCACAAGTCCAGCTCACTCATGATTTAGTTGCTGTTCTTTTAACTTCTCACATTCACACTGACAAGCTCTGTTCAGCTCTGCTCTCATTGGTTGACGGTCTTTCAGGCATGATGTCTATATGACAGAGAATTAGTGCCCACATCACACTACAGGATACTGGGTCTAAATACTGAACATGTTTATATTTACAATTCATGATTGGGGACATTTGGGGAAGATCAGAGTGGTAAAGATTAGATTATTGACATCCACACTACAGGATCATATGGGAAGATAATCTGTTACTATCACCCAGAAAGTAGAACTTTTACAATTGTTGGGAGGAGCAAATCAGCTCTAAAATCCACCAGATTATTCTGTAGTCTGAACTAGGCTTTACACAACACTGTGGGATGAGAGTAAAGGCCTGGATGTAAGACCTTCAGTGAGTTAATCAGTTCAAGAGAGTCTTCAGCCAGTTCTATTCAACAGGGAAAAGCTGGAATGGCAAGATCAATTGATGCATGTCTGAAATTCAATATGAGAGCCATTCATTTTTCATTTTGTCACTTTTGTAAGAAACACTAAATGGAAACTTTGTAATGAACAACAACAAAAAAAGATTGTCAGTTTATGAAATTACATTTGAACATTTTGCTTTAAAACATTTCTTACTCTATTCATCTTGATGTTGAAACATTCACCCAACAAGCCAGCTTACATTTGAAATAATGTGGAAAAAGTCATAATAATAAAGGTTTTCTCATGATAGTGATGTGTGTAGTCAGTCTCTGATCAAACATATTTGATTGGACCTTAACAAATATGGTCAAATGTGTTTTGTTTTCTCTATGTATTTATATATACATCTATTTTGGCTTAGATGTTCAACACAGCTACCATCACTACTACTCAAACCCCAGCTACCACACCCTGTCCCAGAACAGACCCCCCTTACCACATGTTCCTAACAATCAGGACCGGGTCGTCAAGGTAAATCTTATAAGACTTTAGTCAGACATGGTTTAATATATACACGGTGTCATGAATGAGTCTTCTGGACCATTTTGGTTTTTCAGAACACCAACAAGCAGCTGTTCTGCAGTCTGAAGAACATGGAGCGAGAGAGAAGAGGCCTGTTTGGTGTGGAGACGAATGCTACCTTACCTGCTGACTGGAAACACCAGGAACCCCCTAAGGATCAAGGCATGCTTTCATTAGATAACTAGTTAGAGCTAAGAACGTACTACTTATTGTATCTATTAATGTTTTAGATTAAATGCTTTGGTGCATTTCTTGAATCATCATGAACATTTACATTTGAGGCATTTGGCCGATGCCCTTATCCAGAGCGACTTACAAAAGTGCTTTGCTGTTTACCAAGGAAGGATCCATAGATAAGTAGTGTAGGATATAATCCAGAAGATACCTCAAGCTTAGATGCTGCCAAATTCCAAAGTCAGTGTGGATGCCTAGTACTCAACATGCATTGAATGACTTTAAAGTAAACATTAATACATTCTGGTATCACCACATGTGATATGTTTTACTGTAATATTTAATTGAATTTATGTCATTGCTGGATTGCAGGAGCTTTTGGTATTGACCGTAGCTACAGTTACAGTGCCAGTTTTGGGAAATACTACAACAAACGTAAGTGCTATTTTCTGGGTGATGTTATCATTGTCTCTGTATACTTTTCTGAGTACATCCTGGACATTATTACTGAACATCTATTACTAATACACCTCTGAATTTTGAATATTGAGAAAAATTTAATTTGTGTTCATAATTTAATTCCAAAAGGTCAATTGCAGAGGTGGGTAGAGGAGCCAAAAATTGTACTCAAGTAAAAGTACTGTTACTTCATAATAATATGACTCAAGTAAAAGTAAAAAGTAGTCATCCAAATAATTACTTGAGTA
>BRDA01009161.1:38504-52120 GCA_036984385.1 Crenuchus spilurus | reverse complement strand
TGAGTGTTGTAAGAAGAAGGGGGGATGCCACACAGTGGTAAAAATGGCCTTGTCCCAACTTTTTTGGGATTTGTTGACAACATGAAATTTTGAAAAACATTTTTCACTTAAAATGATACATTCTCTCAGTTTAAACTTTTGATCTGTGATTTGTGTTCTATTACCAATAAAACATTGACATTTGCCATCTCCACATCATTGCATTCAATTTTTATTCACAATTTGTTTAGTGTCCAAACTTTTTTGGAATCCGGTTTGTATATATATATATATATATATATACAGGTAGTCCCCGGGTTATGACGTTGATCCGTTCCTACGTTCGCGTCGTAAACCGAATTTCGTGTAACTTGGAGCATACGTAGATATTGTACATAAATAACATACTGTAAGCACTTATCCTACCCTAACACACTAATTATAAAAAAACACATATAAAATACATTTAATAATGAAAGGAAACAGCCGCGTAACCGTGTATTCCTCCGCCCCCCACACCGAACACGAAACAAGGCTTTATACAGTAAATGGGAGATGTGTCGTAACCACAAAACATCGTAACTCGTGGATGACATAACCCGGGGACTACCTGTGTGTGTGTATATATATATATATATATATATATGTTAATACATATAATGTTATATATATTGGAGAGAGGGGGGCACGGTGGCTTAGTGGTTAGCACGTTCGCCTCTCAGCCCTGGGGTCTTGGGTTCGATTCCCCATCTGAGCGGAGTTTCCATGTTCTCCCCGTGTCTGCGTGGGTTTCCTCCGGGGTCTCCGGTTTCCTCCCACAGTCCTAAAACATGGAGGTCAGGTGAATTGGGTACTCTAAAAAAAATTGTCCGTAGGTGTGTCTGTGTCTGTGTGTGTGTGTGTCACCCAGCGATGGACTGGCGCCCTGTCCTGGGCTTAGTTGTATAGTGTAATGCCCTGCCCTGCGCCCAGTGAGGGGGTGGGGGACTAACCGCGACCCTAATAAGGATTAAGCGGGTGTGATAATGAATGAATGAATGAATATTGGAGAGACATTTCCTGCTGTCAAGACTACGTCTTTTCCTCGGAAGGCTGTGTCTATAATGCCGGTCCTCATTCTGCACGAAATACAACAGCATATTCTCCTACTGAAAATGTCTGAAGCATCATGAAGAGGAGAATCAGAGAACAGTGACCACAAACTGTTGAGTAACTCAAGTTTTGTAAAAAGTAAGAATGAGCAAGAATACCACTTTCAAAACTAACAATTGGCATCTTCAATTCCTAAGCAATTACAGTGTATGCAGTAAGCAATTGCAGTGTAGCCTATAAAGTGTTGATGTGGCCCAGTGGTAAACATGCTCACTTTTCTGAGTGTGTTGCAGGCATCAGGTTCTACATTTTTATTGCATTTCTTCTGGTAATGGTGTTTGTACTTTTCTTACAGACGTTTGAATGTTATGGCTTTAATGCAGGAATGAGCAACGTGCTGATTGTTTGTTTTGGCACTGAAGTGTTCTGTCTCTCTCTGCCAGATCAATGTACCCTTGGAAATGTTCCAGAACAGGAACCCCACTATGACCTACCAGTCAACAGCCACATTCCAGGACATTACGACCTGCCGCCAGTGCGCAGACCACCCTCACCATCACCACGGAGACTACCCCACTGACCCCAGCCACACTTCAGGTGTAAAAGCTTGTGATCAAAAGCACAGCACAGCCCATAGTGAGCCCTGAGCTGGAGAAATCAGTGTGTTGTAGGGAAGTTCATGGTGGACAAACCAACCCAACAACACCCATAAAAGGAAGTGAGGAGGAGAGCTTTTCCAGATGCTGGTGGAGTTCACCCTTCTTAAACTAAGGCCAGTATCAAAGGACCGATTTCCAAATTTGGGTAAAGTGTGTTGGACTTTAAACAGCCCAAATGGCTTCCACCCAGATCCGTTTGACTCACTGTAACAGCACAACACTGCCATCTGCTGGACAATGAACATACTAAACACAATGAACAAGCTTTGTTTATTTTTCAAAACATATGTTTACATATAACAGGGTTTTAAATGCTTTTCATTTTGATTTCCCAAATAATTGAACTATCCAATGAGGTAAATATTGCATTGTCATCACAGCTATGTAAACAACTTTGGATGTATTTTGTCAGGTTTTACATTTTGCAGTGTATTTACATTATACATCCTCTGCTTTGAACATTGTTTGAATGTAATCTTTTAAGATTTGTAAATATTGTAAATAAATGAGATGCTTGGATGACTTTTTTTTTTTTTGTTCAGTCATGTAGTGTTGCATCATATCTGCAAAAAGAACCCATCCAGTGTGATAACACACTTTTAAGCACAACACTAAGGTTCCGTTCAGACTGCAGGCAAATCAGAGTTGTTAATCAAATCAAATCTTTTGAGATTACTGTCCACACTGTTTACAAGTGATCAGTTCGGATTTGCCCATCCAGACATCACAAGCCTATCTGTTAAGTAGGCATCAGTAACTACAGCTAGGCTGGTGATGTGCCTTCAAGGTTGCCAGGTTTGTAGCTTTTTGACTGCTTTAAAAATGCACCAGGACTGCGGAAAAAACCTCAAAATAACAGCAGAAAAAAATAGAGCTGGATATACTTTAGGCAGACTTTATTTTATATTAGAAGATTCATTGGAGGGATCTGAGCGGAGTAGAAGGGAAAATGTTTTAATTACTAAAACAAAGCTTACAACTGTGTAGAAAATGAATGAAAAGTTCAATTAAGATTTAAGTGTAATTAAAAACAATTACAGCTTCCTTAAATGTCTGTGATTAGACTCTAGATACAATTTTGGGTTAATTTAAGCTTGTGTAGGGCAGTGAAGTTTTCCAGGACCTGGCAACCTGGGATGCACGTCCATCACCCTAGATTTTAGAAGGTTGCTGGCGTTGTGACCCACAAGGCACTTTGAAATCCGATTTGAGCGGCCAGACCAACACGGTTGCCAACTATTTTGTCACTATATTTAGTGAGTTTTCAGACTCCTAGTGACTTTTTTTTTATTATTTTTTATTTTATTTTTTTTACAAAAAAAGCAACTAGCAACAAATCTAGCTATTTTTCTTGATGTTATTGGAGACTTCACGTGAAAACACCAATCATTCTGCAGTTACTGTCCTCAGCTAGCAGCAGTAGCCTCTCTCTCAGCCATCCTGCTGCAATCTTTTGAGGGTAGTATTGCATATGATTGGTTCTGTGAGGCAACCAATCAGAACATGGAGGGGCGTGGACAATGATAACTTTGACTGTTGCCAACTTCTATTTTGTTGCTATATTTAGTGAGTTTTCAGACCCCTCTAGTGACTGTTTTTTTTCTTCAAAAACGTGACTAGCGACAAATCTGACTTTTCCAGATGTTTCTGGAGACTTTTGGAGACTTCATGTGAAAGCGCCAATTGTTCTTCAGTTACTGTCCTCAGCAAGCTAGACAGGTCAGAAAACTTGATGAAATATAGCAACAAAATCGCTAAGTTGGCTACAGTGGATGCACTTCCATCACTCTAGATTTTATGTGGTCACTCATCACGTAGAGATGCACAGGACACCACAAAATCTGATTGGTCAGACAGAGACAGATCTGTACGCTTCCCAGTGTGGCAAAATGGGTGGACTACAAAAAAAATTAATCCAAAGGTGCCAAAAATCAGATTTGGTCTAGCTGTCTGCCTATGTTAGACTTGACTTGTTGATCCAGATGCAGTTTTTTTTATATAAAACAGGCCAGATTTTCAGCAAGAGGCTTACAAATCATAAAGCTGTGATATAATCATGATAGCTGACCATGCCTATCTTAATAAATTGAACTGAACCCTGCCGAACTTTGCAAAGTTAACATTTGGGGCAGCTATGGCACTGATACTTTAGATTTTAACACTTGTAACAACGTGAAGGTGACATTAAACAACACACACAAGAAAACAACAAGCCAGAGATGCTTTTTTAATAGAAGAATTCAAGGCACTGTTTGCATGTACATTTGCCACCAGCAATAAAAAAAAGCTTGATAAAGCAATGCAAACTCAAGGCTATGAAGTACAAAAAGCTGACCGTTAACATGAGCAATTATCCTGGGGGGACTACCATCGTCTCATTTACCCTGGGATTTCAAACAAAATCAAAATAAAAAATTTAGCAAAAGTGTTTGCTAAAGAGATCAATCAATTATACCAAACCAGCCACTGAATGTTCCCTTTCCAAAAGTGGCATCAGTGAGGCTGATCTGCCATTACTCAAAGACCCAGTTGATGTTGACCATGTGTATAAAGAATGGGCTTCACTAAGACTGCTGATCTGGGATCAGATTTACTAAGACTACGGTCCTAGGTCAGCTCTTACTCGAAGAATCGTCATGAATATAGGACCATTGTGTGTCCATACTCAATTAGCGTTGTAGCATAAAAGCATGAAAGAAAGGAGAAAAAAAAAGCTTCAGCCAAGCTGGGAGTATCCAGTCCTTCCTCCTGAGAATGAACACAAGACTATTCTTCCAGGCTGGTCAGTGTTTCATGGATACATAAAGAAGAGTAGTGACTTCACCTTTCCAAGAACTCTTACAGCCTCGACTCTGTTCATTAACAAGCAAGTCAGGAGAGTCTATGATGATTAAACAGGAAGTCTACACTGACCAGACCAGAGCACTGGACTCCAGTGAGTCCACTATGAGAATGAGAACACTAACCAATCAACACCTCCATCTGTCCCAACGTGAGCACACAAAACACCACTAATTTACCATAGAGGTCCATAATATCTTCCTTCAGCTGCTGACACAGCATCAGACCAAAGAATGGTTCTGTTTTACACGCTTTCAGTGCAAAATGTCTTATTAACGTACACAAAAGCACTTGTACACATCATTTAATCGCTCATATTAGTGTTTACAAGTTATAAAAATGACTGTAACATTCTAGGAAATGAATCTTTTCAAAATATTTCCAACTTTTCCAATATTTTCAACAACTAACATTATTACACCAAAAAAAAAATCATTTATACTCTGAAGTACACTTTGTCCCTCTAGTCTGGTAACATCCAAATGCAATTATATCCAACTTTTCTCTTATTTTCTCTCATATAAATGTTTAACTCGTCCTTCTTTGGTTTTCTTCATAACCACTGGGGCACAGTACCATTGATACAATTAAAGCTGCAAATGTACACTCTTAAAGATGCTCAAAAACCTTCTAATCCAGAATGATTTAGTAATACTACTCTTGCCTAAACTCTGCACTTTTTTGCATTTGATGCAACTTTGGCTTTACAGTACATTGAAATACACTCCTGACACTGTTCGAGTAAACTCGCTGCTGACGGGGATGTGCGTGTTGAGTTGTGACAGCATTTGGTAGGAAAGCCCAAGGCTGATCCTCGTCTTTGGGTTATGTGTTTTAAGTGGATCTATCTACTTCTCTCCCTGAACATGGCTCTACAAAAGCTACTACCAAGCCCACATGCAAGACTAACATATAATACTGTATATACAAACCCTAAATATAGCACCCAAGCTGCCTCCAGGCCCTCAGCCATACAAAAAGCTATTAATCTACCCTGCAGATTATTACATACAAAATAAGACTGATTTAAGTATAAAGTATGAAAAATAAAAAATCTCAATGGCTAGAAGTTAGACAAAAAAATGTGTCTCCTCGTTTGCAAACTGCAAATGGAGCTTTCAGAATTGGGCAGACATCAGGGCTGCTCCTGAGTTTACATGATGGAGCAATTCTCTGGTTTAGGAACTCCCTGTGGACAGAGAGAGCAAAAAAGAAAACACGCATCAAAGAGGAGTCCTTTGTACATTTTATTCATACGTCACATTTTTTACTGAAATATTAGTGCATCTAAAACAATTATATTGTGAAAAATGTCACTGTTGATCAACATGTGAGTTTTAAATTGAAAAGTATAGCTTAATGCTCATGAAAATCTGAAATCAAAAATCTCATAATAAAATAATTAAAAGTAATAAAAATTTACAATTTATTATTATTATTATTACTAACACTATTATTACTATTATTATTATTATTATAGCTGTGGACTGGTGACCAGTTCGATCCCCGGGCAGGTCATGACTGAAGTACCCTTGAGCAAGGCACCTAACCCCCAACTCAACTGAAAGTCGCTCTGGATAAGAGCATCTGCTAAATGCCTCAAATGTAAATGTAAATGCATAGCTCATGAAAATCTGGAATCAAGAATCTCATGTAAAAAATAATTAAAAGTAATAAAAATAAAAACAATTCATTATAATATTATTATTATTATTATTATTATTACTAATACTATTATTACTATTATTATTATTATTATTATTATTATTATTATTATAGCTGTGGACTGTTGACCAGTTCGATCCCCGGGCAGGTCATGACTGAAGTACCCTTGAGTAAGGCACCTAACCCCCAACTCAACTGTAAGTCGCTCTGGATAAGAGCATCTGCTAAATGCCTCAAATGTAAATGCATAGCTCATGAAAATCTGGAATCCCATGTAAATCCCATGTAAAAAATAATTAAAAGAAATAAAAATAAATACAATTAATTATATTATTATTATTATTATGATTATTCTTATTATTATTATTATTAATAATTATTAATAATAATAATTTTTTAAATAAGCACCTTTCAGGATACTCAACAGCAATTCAAGGCATAAATCAGAACAAAAATGACAGAAAATGTAAATATCCGGACAGCAAATAAATAAATTAACACAGTGAAGCACACCCTCAGAAAAACTAAAGATTAAAAGAATAAACTTTTGTGCTAAAGCTATAAATTCAGAAAAGCAATCTTAAAATTATATATAAGATTTTAAAAAGATATTTTCAAATGCTTCTCAAATGAAGACAGTGATGGTGAGATTTTGTGGAGACACAGGAGGATGAAGCTCTGATCATACATGTGTAATTTGGCAGATTAATTTGGAGGAACAGTAAGCAGAGAGTAAAGTAAAAGTAGTATTTTGTATTATTAAATTGGATTATTTAATCTGGAGTTAAATTACTATTCAAACTATCAGCATTCAAACAAAAAAGGCTTGAAATAGGTCCTATATATAACGGATGTGTTTACCTTTTTGAATGAAAATATGAACAATGAATTTTTCATATTTACATTTTTGATGCACTAGTATATCCTCATCATATGCATATTCATATTAACTATTAGTGTTAGATCTGTTTTGTACGGCTTAAGTTTTATGTGGTTTTTTTTGTACCTGTCTGGGTTTTTCACTGCCCATGATGAAGTGAGAGTGGGACACCAGACCCTCGGGCAGTCCTCCCCCTCCTCCGCTGCTGAAAGAGCGAGTAGCGCTGGACACTCCAGAGCTAGCAGACACACAGCTGCCGGCATTCCTGTCTGACAGCTGTCCACACGAGCCACAGACCACAGTGCGACTGCGCAGGTTATATTCACCGTCTCCACAGGTACTGTGAGCTGCCTGCAGGGGGAGACGGAAACAGATCAGAGACAACAGAAGGAGGACTGTGTGGAAAGCATAAAGCATTAGTCTAAAAGATGTTATTTACCATGAAAAAGTCATACATTCGTCTCAGAATTTCTGATATCGGGTCATGTTGGACATTTGTCCTCGACTGTAAGGTATAAAAGTATGTGGATGTGAAGTAGCGCTCACCATTTCTTCATCATCTTCTTCCTGGAATAGGGTACGTGTGACTTTTCTCATTGCCATCTCCTACAGAGAGAGAGAGAGAATTCAATGAGCTATGAAAATGTCCACCACTGCGCTATGGTTCGGTACAGCTGGCCAGGAGAAAATTAATCATAACCCACCTCTCCATTGGCACTAATCAGGGTGGTCTGGAATAGATCACCACTGCCCCAGGAGCTCTGAGTCTTCCAGACCAGATCAGAGGGAGGGTTATGGGTCCCACCAGCTCCAGAAGCCCAGATCTGCAAACACAAAGAGATGAGAAAGAGATGAGAAAGAGATGAGCGATACAAGAGGTATGAGACAGGAATATGAGGAGGAGAAAGAGAGATGAGAGAGATACACGAGTGAATGAGAAATGAGAAAGGTGAGCGAGATAGAAAGAAGATAAGAAAATGGTAGAGGGAAGTAAAAATAAAGTGAGAAAAAGAAAAAAGAGAGAAAGAAGGTAAGAGAAAGGTAGAGAAATAAATGAGATAATCTTTATGGTTCAAACCACAGAAGCCTGATGCTTATACAGTAACATGCTGACTCACGGTGACGGACTGTCCAGCCTTGAGGGTGAATTTGGGTGGGAACTTGTAGATAATAGGAGTGCTAGAGCCCACCTGCCTCTTCACCTGCCAGTGGCCCAGAGACTGATCCTGAGAGGAAGAGAAAACACACTGAACTAAGCAAACAAAGGCAGTTTCGTGCACATTTCCAAGTCTAACCAAGCAGACTCCTGAGCGTTCTCACCTGGTCAGCTTTGTTGCTGAGACGGACGTACTTGCCCTCCAGGTCCACCTCGTCCACGGTGATGCGGCCGCTGGCTGAGGCTTGCTGAGTAATGCGGGTGCGAGTGACAGTCCCTCCTGCCACGCTTGATGCTTCGCTGTCCGTATCATTGAGACGACGTTTCTTCGCGCTGCCGGACGAGTTGCGGCTGGTGCTGCTCTGAGCAGTGCGGGTCTGGGTGTGTGTGCCAGAGCCTGAGGTGCGAGTAACAGATACCACTCTTGCAGGAGGGGGGCTTGGAGAAAGACGGAGTCTAGAAGCAGAGATGTTAATCAGAGACCGCACGACCTCATAAGAGGCAAAAACCATCAGAAATGGACAAGATCACATGCAATGTTCATTGTGCAATTTAATGCAGTTGCATTGTTTGAACACTAGAGGCCGACACCAGGATCAGATCAGAGAATCTCACCTCTCCTCCTCTCCCTCCAGAAGCTTCCGGTAGGCACTAATTTCCATGTCCAATGCCAGCTTGATGTCCAGTAGCTCCTGGTACTCGTCCAGCTGCTGTTGCATTCGCTGACGCATGTCCGACATCTCTCTTTCCTTTTCATCCAGTCGCCTGCGCATCATATCCCTCTCTCGGGACAGAGCCTCCTCCAGCTCACGCACTTTAGCGTCACGAGCAGCCAGCTAACACACAGGAAGGTCATGTAGATCAGAATGATGTATGCAGCAAATGCTTCACTGTCAAGTACCAAATGTACAGTAATGATACTGTACAATTTCATATGATAGAATGTCATAACTGATGTTCTTGTAAACATGATATTAAATAACATTAAAACACACTGCAGCTCTGCTGTGCCCAACTTATTTGCATTGCCTCTACCTTGGCCAGTCAAGTGAGGCATCACATCACTTCTCTACAGAGCTTTGATTTGAATGCCTGCAGTGTGTACTGGTCAGCCGTGCCTTAACCCGGACACTGCTGACGTCTGCTTGGTGTTCTCCCCATGTTTACATGCCAAGAGATGCTCAGCAATGCTCACTGCTCAGTTACACTGGGGTGGATTCCAGTCCTGGAGAGCTTGACATTCTACAATTTTCCACCCCAAACACTCCTGACTCAATCAGGTTTAGTAAGTGTGTTAGAGCAGGGAAACCCCAAATTATCTCTCATTACAGCTGTCAGAGGACCCGTGTGTGCTTTTGTCCTCCAGTTGATGGTGCTGTTGAGTCACACAGCCTGACTTTGCAATGAAGAGGTTGTGAATAAGTTCATAGAAAAAAAGAAAAGTCGCAGCCGAGAGAGGGAAAGTTGTGTTCTGCACCAACACCACAGGATTACACACTGATAATGTGGGGAGATCCTGGCTGAGTCACATACATTACATTATATTGCATTTAGCGGACACTTTTATCCAAAGCGACTTACAATAGTGGGAAAGTACAGATGCGAAAATACTAGAGTTGTACTAGTATTTACTAGTACTAGTATACTAGAATTAACATTTCGATATCATACATACGGACATAGATGGAGACATCAAATGTCCATAGCATTACTGCACCTAAAGATCTGGACAATGTGTGTGCACAACAAATCCTCTCCAGAGAGTGTCTCTCTCATTATTAATTATTATTATTACTACTTATTATTATTGTTATTGTTATTATTATTATTATTACTGTTATTGTTATTGTTATTATTATTATTATTACTAGTACTATTATTACTATTATTACAGTAATAATATAATAATATATTAATATTAATATAATAATATTAATAATTACATTACATTACATTGCATTTAGCGGACGCTTTTATCCAAAGTCACTAAATGCAATGTAATGTAATGTAATTATTACTATTACTATTATTACTATTATTATTATTATTATTACTATTATTACTATTATTATTATTATTATTACTATTATTACTAGTACTATTATTACTAGTACTATTACCGGTATTACTATTACTATTATTGTTACTACTACTACTACTACTATTATTACTATTATTATTACTAATATTATTATTGTTACTACTACCACTACTACTATTATTACTATTATTACTATTACTACTATTATTACTATTACTATTATTTTTATTTTTATTAGTATTACTATTATGTTGCTGTTGTATGTACATATATGGACATTGGATAACTGCAACTGGAAAATGCAAGGTGGACTTATATAATGTAGCATCAAAAAATTTAGTATCATGAAAAAGTTTATTTGTGATCATAATTTCATTTCATGTCACTTAACATGTAATGAATATAAAGTTTGACTGTTTACTTTTTAAATTATGGACACAAACCTTTTCTCAAATGAGAATGAACAATACTCTAATTTTTGGAGTTCTACTAGTATAATGGAAAGGTTTCATGATGTACGGACTAGTCCAAACACTCAAGAATGACTTGAAAGGATTATCTTTTACATTAAAAGTTCCATACTCCATATACACAAGAAACTTAGACTTTTTAAGCAGCAGCAGCTCTTACACAACTACCACACAGTGAAGTCTATTACAGGGGACAGTCAGCTGGTAAACATGCAGAAAGGCTGTGTTGCAGAGTTGTGAGATGTATAGACTAAACATAAAGAGAACACTTTTTCAGTGTTTTTACAACTGTATCTGGTATCTGGAGTGCCTACCAACCCTGTCTGAATCTGAAAACATGAAGTTTAACAAATGGTTCAGGATATGGCTTACCGTTTTATGTATAATACTTAGTCCAGCCCCCCACTGGTGTATTGCCTACGAGTTTGAATTGCAGTTGGCCATTTTATAGTTTTACATAGAACAGCACAGTATCAGAAACCAGGGAAGTGGATTAGGATTACATTTGACAGTAATGGTCAACTAATGTTGGCAAAGACATTCACTCTTCTCAAGTAAAATCTAAGTTTTGGTGAGTGAAAATACATGTTATTTTTGCTTTGGCCATGTTGTGCTAATGTTTTGCTATTTTTGGGGGGTGTTTTCATAGACTGGCTCTGTATCTCGAAATATTTGTCTGTGTGAGTTCAGCTGTGGCCTTGAGTATAAAACCAAAGTCAACTTCTTATTCATCAGCATCTTATTTACGTTTTCCATTCCACCTTAAATAAGGCAGCAGGTACAAATAAGTACATTCACGCCCCACATATAATACGTTTCCATCACATTCTCACAATCTTGAGATACAGAGCAAGAGAGTGAGATAACATGAATGTTCTGTAAATGACACAGCGTTAGTGCTACCAGGTGCTTGAATGAATGTAACTGCTGCACCATTTAAGGTGGAATGAGAAATCTGAGTAAGGTGCTGGCAAATAAGAAGGTAACTTCAGCTTTGTTGTTTGACTTTTTCAGTCAAAAGCGTTAATCTGATATTATTTAATGTTATCTTGGATGGATATACAGTAGATAATGATTAGTTTATTGTGCGTTTTGAGTCAGTATTACACTGTTATAACACTGTTAACTGCTGAGAGAGCAGCAGATGGTCAAGAGAGGTTGAGCTAGTGACAAGGCAGAGAGAGTAACAGAGAACAAAACAGTAAATCAGAGAAATAAAACTTCATTTAGTTAATTTTGTGATTGTTTGGTAAGCTCTGCCCTCTCTGTGGAAACAGGGCGGGGTGAGCAGTGCCTCATTAACATAAAACACAGTTTTTAAATCCTGTCGTTCATCAGAAAGTATTAAAAATGCATCTCACATGCTTATTTGATGACAAACCGCTGAGGTAAAAAATCAGACAGACCCTCAGGCACGTTGTTCATTTATAGTATAATAAGGGACCTTTAATAAACGAGTAAAAGAGAATGTAAAACGACTGTTTTATGTGCAGAGCTGCAATATGACCTCGAGCCACATGAAAGAAGGAAAATGTAAATAGCTTCAGTTTGTATACTAACCTGTTTCTGGAGCTGGGAAAGCTGAGAGGACATGCCTTCCACTCTCACACGTGTCTGCTGCAGCTCTTCATGGGCCGCGCCCACCAGGTGACTGTTCCTATCCGCAGATTGCCGTGCATTCTCCAGCTACAGGGAGAAACCAAACAAATGACATAAATTAATCATCTTAATAGGCTGAATATGGCTGCACAATATTGAAAAAATGATGGTATGTGCCCTGTAATATATTAAAACATACTAAACTAACTACTTCAGGACTGGCTTGTAGGACTAGTTCATTTTTGTTGGATAACAAACATTTTTTAATATACAGTTACTAGCTGGTTTCAGCATTATAAGGACAAATAATTTGCATAATAATTGTATTTAAATGTATATTATTTGTGCATTTATCTGAACATCTGAAGAACGTGGTTAACTATCATAGTGCACTTGAATCATAATAGACATTCAGTATCAGGCAGCAGGGAGGCTTTTGTGTCAGATTCCTCATCTTACTTTGGCATTGTAGGTCTTCTCAATCTCCTCCTTGTAGATGCGGAGCTGCTCCTCATGCTGCCGGCGGAGCTCAGTTAGCGCCTCGGCAAGCTTACTGTCAAACTCCTGCTGCCGGCCGCTGTCAATCTCCACCATGCGTGAGTCATGTCTGCGCTTAGACTCTCGCAACTCCTGTACAGACAACACAGACAGTACATTTAGAGGATGATGGATACAAAACCTATCATCTGGCAAAGATTTAAAAGTTGATTTTGTGTGTGTGTGTGTAATATATATATATATATATACACACACACACACACACACATACATACATACATACATATACACACACCATATATATATATATATATATATATCAGTGCTCATCACTAATGCCAATTAAAATACCCATGATTATTCAACAAGTCTGACCTCATTGTAGATGTTCTTTTGGAACTCCAACTCCTCCTTCAGAGTCTGGAGGCGGTTCTCAGCATCCACCCTCCTGAGCATCTCATCCTGAAGCTGCTTCTTAGCATCATTCAGGCTGCCTTCCAGCTGCAGATACACAAACATAACCACAGTCACATGAGCTTAAATGTGCCATAGAACGCATTATTATTGGCAAGATACCGTGTAAATTCGAGTACACTGACACCAATACAAACACATAGACGTCGACCTTCCGTCGGACTTACTACGATTCTTCGTCGAAGTCCTACTCTACGAGTCCTCCCACCTACGACTCTTGGCGGAGGTCTGAGACTTCCTCCTCAACCTCAAGGTTTTCTTG
>BRDA01009161.1:12412-38494 GCA_036984385.1 Crenuchus spilurus | reverse complement strand
TCTTCTCAATCTCCTCCTTGTAGATGCGGAGCTGCTCCTCATGCTGCCGGCGGAGCTCAGTTAGCGCCTCGGCAAGCTTACTGTCAAACTCCTGCTGCCGGCCGCTGTCAATCTCCACCATGCGTGAGTCATGTCTGCGCTTAGACTCTCGCAACTCCTGTACAGACAACACAGACAGTACATTTAGAGGATGATGGATACAAAACCTATCATCTGGCAAAGATTTAAAAGTTGATTTTGTGTGTGTGTGTGTAATATATATATATATATATATATACACACACACACACACACACACACACACACACACACACACACATACATACATACATATACACACACCATATATATATATATATACCAGTGCTCATCACTAATGCCAATTAAAATACCCATGATTATTCAACAAGTCTGACCTCATTGTAGATGTTCTTCTGGAACTCCAACTCCTCCTTCAGAGTCTGGAGGCGGTTCTCAGCATCCACCCTCCTGAGCATCTCATCCTGAAGCTGCTTCTTAGCATCATTCAGGCTGCCTTCCAGCTGCAGATACACAAACATAACCACAGTCACATGAGCTTAAATGTGCCATAGAACGCATTATTATTGAGAATTGTTCTCTGATGTCTACATAGATGATTTATGACTTTGGTTGGGGTGGAAAATGCCTAGATGTGGGTTTACATGCTCATTTACAACCTTGTTATTTGGCCCTAGAATTAAAGTTATTTTCTTTTTTATGGTGGGCTCATGAATAATTTAATGAGCTCCGATCTGACTGGCTGGTTTACAGTGAGGCACTACGGTGGCTCAGACAGAATCAACATGTATCAAACTATATACATAATAATAATTTTTCTCTTTTTTATTCTGTTGCTCACACAGAGAGAGTTTAATTTACTCCCGTGGCTCATTTTTTCTTTATTTTTTACTCTTGTACAAAGTACAGTTTGCAAGGTATGCAAGAGAAGTGAACAAGAGAGGAGGTGAGTGAAGACAATCTCTGTGAATAATTAAATGAACAGTTTGTAATGTAAAAACCAATAAAAGTTGAAAAGAAATGGACAAAGAACATTTTCCTGGCCTGAGGAAATATGTGCATTAAATAAAACTGTTCTGATGAATTGTAGCCGTTTTAAATTGAATTTTAGAGTTCTTACTAAAATAAACTAAAAAAGCACTTTTTATTTTTCTTTAAATCTTCAATTCAGGTATCTAACTACTGAACAACAGAGCATTCATTTACATAAAGAACATAAAAAGATGCATGGTGGCTACAACAAAGATCAAAAATGGCAAAAGTACATTGGGTCCTACACAAATAAAATAATCGGATGAACTTGATATATAGTCCTACCTTCGCTAGCTGGGCCTTCAGGTCTCTAACTTCAGTCTCCAGAGACCTCTTCTCTCCCAGTGCTGTGGAGAGGGAAGCATCCTTCGAGTTTAGGAGAGCTTCCAGATCCTTCAACCTGGCCAGAGCAGACTCCAGATCAGACTCCTTCTTACTGTTCCTACAGAGACACATTAAAAAAAAGTCAGTGAGTTTTGAATTTTAAGAGCAATACATTAAGACACTAGTACATGCTGAACATACTGTACATTATACAGGGATCAACCTGTATTAGTCCTGACTGAAGCTTGAGCTCCATTTCCCTGCAAATAAAATTATTTTTACCCCATTTTCTAGCCAATCAACTGACCTATTCATTGACTCTCTGTATCACTTGTAATGTCTCTGACTTTAGGAGGGTGCAGATTAACACAGGCCTCCTCCGATGCATGTGACATAAAGCTCCGCCTCTTTTCGAACTGCTGCTGATACATTGCCGCTGGACAGCCAACACGCTCAGAGGAAAGCGCAGGAACCCCAGTTCTGATGGATTGCCTGGCAGATGCCCGAGCCAGCTGACAATACTTAGCAATGTTGTAGAGAGTGCCATCTTACTCGAACAGAAGGCATACGGCCAATTTTGCTTTCTCAGGCCCTGGCTGCTGTTGACAAGCGGCATGATCGGGATTCAAACTCATGATCCTCAGCGCCTTAGTCTGCTGAGCCACTCGGGCTGACCCATCTATGTCGGGTATTGGACTCGGAGCACAAAAAAAAAAAAAAAAAAAAAAAAAAAAAAAAAAAAAACACTTCTTTATATGCCATGTAAACCCTTTTTACTTTTTTTTTACTTGTTTTTATACTGTTTTGCAATTTCTTAGAATGTTTTGCTATTAATTTAGGCGTATTTAATGAAAGTAGTGAATTGCATCATTGTACATTTTCACAATACAAATATGAAATGTATGTATGCTACATAATACAATTTTTTATCATGAAAAAATTCATTCTTGTCCACAATTTCATTTAAAAAACGTAAAGCGTCATATTTTATAATCGTTATATGTAAAGCAACATTTCATCTTTTTTATTCTGATGTTGATCAGTTTGGCTCATGAAAATCAGAAATTAGAATATTTTATTTAGAGTTTGAGTAAATCATTCAAACGGTATCAACAATAAAGCAACAAAATAATTGAAAAATGTCATTTTGTGAGTAATGAATATAAAAAATGTCAGTTTAGCTTTTTGAATTAAATTAAAAGTAAAAAAAAAAATTTATTAAAAAAATTTAAATTATGAAGACAAATGAACAAATATTGGAATCTTTAACAATCTGTTACATTTAAAAAAATGATCCCCAAATGGTTCTTTGCATGATGACATTGAATTGCCAATTTTGGTTCATTAAAGAACGTTTTAAATGGCTGGTTCTTTATTTAACCTTTTCTGTTAATGAGAGATGTGAGTGTGAATAACATTTTTAAAGGTTTGTAGAACCTATATGGTTCTTTAGAGATCTACAAACTTAATTTCAAGTCCTCAAGTCTATAACAAACCTTAGAATGGTTCTTCACATTCACACACATTGCTTTTGCAACATACTTAAAACACCAGTTTAGTAAATTAAAAGCAGATCACAACATTGGCACAGTGAACTCTGCTCATTTTATACCTAGGCCAATTCATAGAAAGCATCCAAATGTGTCCCTCATATAAAAATATCAGATTTCAATGCCTATTCACAGTGAATTAAAGCACTACAGCCACTCCATAAATTGTGAAATGTATGACTCATACTATAATTGGCCCTCGAAAAATCAACCGACAGTCTAGCGGATGTTGGCCTTATGTGCTGCCACTGGCCATTAACGTATGTGGTGACCTGGACCCCTTCAAACTATAAACGATGGCATTAATTCCGCTTTTCCAAAATTGTACCATTTCAACATCCAACTAAAACTCAACCATGTGGGTTTGATTGTATAGCTGGTTATATAACACTGGAAAAAGGCCCTGAAAGAAAACTCCTAATGCAAAACAGAACAGATATAAACCCAGTTCAGTAAACAAATCAGTAAAATAAAGGCTGACTGGAGGAGGGTTGTTTAATACCAGCATGAGATTGAATTAGAAAAAAAGATGCAGAGCCAGGGTGATGCTGGGATTTGAAACTGTATAGCATCCCAAAGGACCAGCTCTCTCTGTCTCTAATGAGAACCAGCTGAGCTCAGATGGCTTCCAGAACATGAAGTTTCACCGTCTTCCTCCTCTAACAATGAAGCACAAATGTCTTTAATAATGGGACTTACACACAGCATACTCCACTCAGTTCTCTGAAGAGGTTCTTCCATCCAGAACCATATCAGGTTTCAAAGAGCAGTAAATTAGTCTCAAGCATGTGATTGATGGCTTGAAGTTAACACTGCATAAACCTTTCCTACAATACAATGGACCACACACAAAGGCGCTACACTTTAGCTCCGCCCAACTCTGTAAGCAACAGGCCTGGCTAACACGTATACAAACATGCTACTGCACAGTATCATAGAGGTCATTCAGTGATGGAAAATACAGGACCACCTGTGGGGGCGGCATTTGTCTGGTAATAAGTGAAGATAACTAAGGCTTAGAGAGACAGCCAATGGGGTTAAAGGATTGTGTCCCATCAATAGCATGTGCTTTTTTTGCCAGGGTCAACACTTTTGATGTATTTATAATTTAAAAAAAAAATCAATGGACGGTTGTTTCATTGACATTAAATCATTAAAACATGTTTTCATTCAAGGTTTTCTCAAGGGAAACACTTCAAATGTCTGTACAGCAGTCAACCATATGATATAGATGTGACTGAGATTAAGCTAATGTATTGTTATGCTCTGCTACAATACAGGAAATAAAATATTATCACCACAGGGTATAACATTCACTTTCACTTCTATACATCTACTATAAACCAGCTCTCTGTTTCAGTTAATTGAGTTAATAACTCTACAGACTGAGGAAAAGGAGTTTATAGAACAGCTGACCCTACCAGTCAGGGTGGCCCAACACCTTCCCAACAACAGCAGAACAATTATTATGCTGCATTCTTCTCAGTCCAGTCATTCCATGCCTAAAGCGGCTCTCGGAGAGATAGCTCCAGAATGCGGTTTCCAAGTCTACAAGTGTTTGTAGAGGTTTCTCCGCAAACTTGGAAAAGACCATCACAACGGCTATATAAATAGAACAGATGACAATATATGGATATGAAGTCTGGAAGCAATGAGCTTGGCTGCTTTCAGTGTTTCTTGGTATTCTGATGTTTTGAGTAATTGCAAGTGGAAAGTTGGCCAGAAAAACAAACCCATTGTTTGCATTTGGAAACAGGTAGGCTTAGTTAACCATCTGTATGGAGCATCCTGTTCAGTTAATCGCTGCTTTTGATCCTTTACCATGCTCTGGAGATTGCCGTGCTCCAATCTAGCAATGAGATGTTCACTATTTTTCAAAACATTTGCCAGATCTCCTCATTCAGTCTTCAATCAAAGTAAACAATTAAATACTGATATCAGAATGTGGAAGAAGCACAAGTATGTGTTAAATTTGACCAATTTTTTAATCTAATGTTTGAATTGACCCCCTCTTATGGGATACCCACATCAACAAACACTTGCTGGAATTCTCTGGCACATGAAGTAGATTGTGACCATAGATAAAGTACTTTCTACAGTCGCTACTGTTAAGAGCTGTCAAATGTCTAAAATGAACAGCTATTCATGCAATATAGGAATTAACTTAATATGGGGATGCATTGAATATTCAGCAACAAATTATTCGGCTGAAAATGGCAAAAAAAAGTGAAAAGACCCAATAATTTATACTGAACAAATTTTTTTAATGACACAGTTATCTTTTTCTAGTTCCCAGCGATCAACCAGAACCAGAGTGGAACTGTAACTCCTGGGCTCAACTGCTCTATGGTAATATGCACTTTAACTCATTTTTCCACAGTGAGTCATATTGAAGTTTCTCAGCTTTTATTCCATTTCATGCATTTTAGATTCTCGATTTTCATCCCAGATACTTGCCTGCTCCTTGTGCAAGGACAGACAGTGAAAGACTGTCTCACATCATTGAGGAAAAGAGGAATAGAGTTTTATGTGACTACTTTTCCTGAAGAAGCACATTAAACAGGCTTATTTCTAGGACATTTGTTGTAGGTTCACTCACTGTTTTGAATGAATGTTACACTTATATAGCACCTTTCTCAAACCCAAGGCTGATTCACAATCAACACAGTCCATTTACACACTTACAACTCAACCGCACATACCGGAGAGAAGGGGTATTCAATCATGTACTCTCAACTGGAAACGACCGTCCACCTGGAGAACTGCATCGAGCATTGAGGGGGGATCCTCCAGGACAGACTGAAAACCATATCTGAGCATACACGCATACATACATATTCATTCACACACAGCAGGGTCATTTAGAGTAGCCAATTCACCTGATCTCCATGTTTTTGGACTGTGGGAGAAAACCGGAGACCCCAGAGAAAACCCCACGCAGACACGGTGAGAACATGGAAACTCCGCTCAGATGGGGACTTGAACCCAAGACTCCAGCACTGCGAGGCATCATGTTAACCAATAAGCCAACGTGTTTTTGCACTTTTTAATGCACTTTTTTGTCATTGGTATACAGAGATGTTTGTTACATTCTGTCAGCAGTCAGTTACACAACAGGCAATTCAAGGGGCAAATAAAAGCAATTGGTTTCAATTATTTATTTAAGTAATGTGGTCCTACAGTTTTTTTCAATAATAAAATATTTTTGCTTTTGTTTGGGGGTGGTATTTAATTTATTTTTAAAATAAATTTATTATTTATTATATATATTTTTTTTTATTTTTATTATTATTTTTTTTTATATTATTATATTATTATTTTAAATACATTTATTATTTAAGTCAAATTGACATTTTATTTATTTCCACTTCTATTATTACAATTTTTTTGATAATTTATTTTAAGTACAATTGTGTTTTGTTGGCATATCTGCAGGGATATTAAAAAATGTTCAGAGTGCAACATATTTAAATTGCAGGTTAGTATTTGTTTTTCATTAAAAACCAAGACAAACAAATTTTTCCACTACTGAATAAATTAAATAGGGTAAAAGTGGCTAATTTAATTAAACACTGCAAGGAAAAAATAATAATCCACATGTTCGGTATTCAGTTTTAGGCTAAATATTTTCATTTCAGTCTATCCCTGACGTGCAGGCCTTTCATGATCAGAATTTTATGTCTACATGAATGGCTCTTAGTGAAGATTTACATTCAGTATTCCCATTTCAATTCCAAATTTCAGATCCTTCACTACCTCGTTGTTGTCTTATAGATTACTTTACTATCTATCTGCCAATAACTTTTGGTGGTGTTGTGTCCAACAGTGTTCACCATAATTACTACAATAGACCATTTATTTTATTTAGTTTGAAGCTTGTCCAGGATCTCTTCTTAGGAAGTGACTTTATGAGAAACTTTACTTTCCTCAGCAGGACAATAGGAGGACATGCACTAATACTACAGAGAAAGCCGAGTAAAAGACAGAACCATGTGTAAATATCACTGTGCAAGACAGAGCTTGCTGTTAAATGGAGAATACATTATAACCAAAGTTTATACTGTGTACAGTCATTGCTGGATCTCCCAGGATTATTCCTCCCTTAAAAAATGTAAATGGAAGATGGTTTATTAAACACTGGAAATGAAGCAACAGAAGGCTTTATATGGCACTGGATTATACGTCATCTGAGTGAGGAATGGAAAGACAGATTGGAGATGAACTGTGACTGTAATGTAAAGTAAAATCAACACTTATAAGTTGGAAATACTTCTGCCTTAGCGCTTGGTTGCTAGCAAACAACAGAGTTGAATAAAAGCTTTCTTGACGCTCTCTGTAGTCTTAAAATTTCTGGTAAAATGTGTGTGGGGGGGGTGTTAGGCGAGAGGCCCAAAGGAAACACTGAATGGCACAATGAAAGCAGGGAGAGTAAAAGTAAGAAAGGGGAGTGGACAGGAATGTGTCCGCTCAGCCACGGTGACTCACCGTTATGTTTGCCCATCTCTTTAGTGACGAAAATGGAACGTAAATAAGGAAGAAAAAATAATCATTAAGCTTTGCTTTTCAGTGACCATGACAACAGAGCCTAGGCTCAGCACTTAAGGTGGAAATACTGACTGCTCCAACATCTGTAAGACAGAAGAAGGGGTTTCCCCAACAACCTCAACTGCTACAGACTAGGGAAGAATCCCGCAACCAGCTGCTGAGAAATATAAAGTACTAAACATCACAAAACCTAAAAGTCATTAACTATTCATTATGCCGTTGGATGATTTAAAGCTATCCAAGCCAGTCTATAAGAAAAAACAGCCAATGGACTGCAGGGATCTTGAATATCACATGAATAGACTCAAAATACTAGCCTTTTCATCTTCGTAAGCTAAAGGAATTCCCAATTACAGGCACAACACACACAACTGCACTGAGTTGGGAAACACATGGCAGCACCTGTACAGGCAAAGTCCTGTTTACGGACACATTCCCTGCATTCAGGTCATAGCTCTCTCTCAACCAGCATTTAAACAAAATACTGCACTTTTGCACTCGTCAAAGGCAGAACTAAATAAACACAGTACAGTGGAACCTTGGTTATCATTTGCCCTGGGTGTGATACAATTCAGTTATCAACAACTTTTTTCAGGAAATTTTGTCCCAGTTATTGTTCATCCGCCCCATTTTCATTGACATGCCTACGTGACTCACAGCTAATTTTGCGAAAACAAAGCATCCATCCACGCATTCATCATTCAGTCTGGCCTTGTTTCTCTTTGATTTCCTGGCTTTGTTTATCGTTTCTGGTTGATAACGCACAAAACAAACTAAAACATGACAAAGTGACGGCGCACAGCCCTGCCACCTGAAAATGAATGTGTAAAAAAAAAATAACGGCTGAAAACCCAGAGAACAGCTGTACAATACAAAGACTGCTGGCTGGACCACACCAGCACTCTCTAAAACAGAGCGTAAACCTGTAACTGTGATGTTAAATGTTAATTTATCCATTTTATAATTTTTTATTTCTCATTGTTCTCTGTATGTAAAACTATAGTTATGCTGTATAAAATGTATTTTTGATCATATTTTGGAGTGTCTGGAATTAATTGGATATACATTATTTCTTATGGGACATATTGCTTCAGGTATCATTTCGGTTACTATCAGGCACTTTCGAATGGATTAATGACAAAAAAACAACGTTCCACTTTAAATGGACACTCACGTGTCTGCAGACGAGAAACAGTTCAACACATCCTATTAGCAGTTTCTATAACTTCAGAGTTAATAACTTCCAAACATGTTCACAACTCACAGTAGCCAACACTTCAGTCTACATTCCCAGTCCTTGTGTTGAGAACTTCACACGAATATAAACATTCAAGGCACCAGATATACAGTTTACACTTAAACAGACTGGACTTGTATGGAATAAATTTAGGGTAATGGGATGAAATACGGCTGTGAAAGTATTACATCATATAAATAAGTTTCCATGAGATGATTAATTCATGTGTCTTGGCTATAAAAGTAGCAATCTGATGACATTTTCCCAATTATTGTTGGGAAAAGAGTTGTCTTTTATATTTTGAATAGTGCACGTCCCTATGTATGACATGGAAGTGTTATACCTCTACTACAAATAAGAATGTCATGACTAAAACATAGTTCTTACCTGTGTTTATCATATTATTCTGAAGTAGCAGGGTTGACTCCAGTAACCCTGTAATTTTTAGATAAATTTTCTTTTAATTTTTTCAATATTTCACACCTCTGACTTAAGATATAATAAAGCAGTTTCTTGCCTTTTTCTTTACTAGCCAGTTCAGCATTTTTCACTAAATTGTCCCAAACAGCAGGATAGGTGGAGTCTGTGGCTTTACAAACACTGAAATCTCTATTAAGGGGGTATTTTCCCAGGACACAACACAAACATTTCCCTTTTATCCGCAGCACATCTCTGAATCACTTAAGAGAGGAAATGTCTAATGAAATGGTGGAATATGATGCATGAGAACTGGTTCAGAATAAATGATGTGTTTTATAAGTCAGATCTTAATCTAAACATTAGTCTGGAGATGGTACTCAGCAGCTGTCATAAGCGTGACCTTTACAATCTGCTAATGGATTAAGAATAGTCTCCACATTTTGAAATGGCACAATACAGTGGTGCTTGAAAGGTGGGGAAGGCTTTTGAAGTTTCTAAATTTCTGCATAAGTTTGACCTAAAACTTTATCAGATTGTCACAAGTCCTAAAAGTTCACAAAGAGAACCAAATCAAACATATGAGACAAAAATATTAGACTTGGTCATTCATTTATTGAGGAAATTATCCAATATTGCATGACTGTAAGTAGAAATATTAGCAGTTAATTTGAAGGTGAAAATTGAGTCAGGTCTTATAAATCAATGAGATGACAATCAGGTGTGGGTGGGAGCCCTGTTTAATTTAAAGAACAGTAATCTAGAAAAGTCAGATCTTCACAACACATTTATGGAAGTGTATCATGGCACGAACACATCAGGATGAAAAACCTTTTTAATATTCTTTCTGGAGAACAGTGGCTTCCTCCTTGCATCCCTGCCATGCACACCGTTGTGGTTCAGTGTTCTCCTGATGGTGGACTCATGAATCACCTTGGGTTCTTTTGTAACCTTACAGACACACTTTCACACACTTTGCTGTTGGTGACATTTTTGGTCGACCACTCCTGGGAAGGGTGGTAATGGTCTTGAATGCCCACCTTAAGCTGTCAGTTTGGTGAAGTCCAAAGTTTCTAAACATTGTTTTATAACCTTTTTCAGCCTGATGAGTATCAACAACTCTTCTTCTGAGGTCCTCGGAAATCTCTTTTGTTCATGCCATGATACACTTCCTCAAAAGTGTTGTGAAGATCAACCTTTGCAGACTTTGTTCTTTAAATAAAACAGGGCACCCACTCAACCATTTGTCATCCCATTGATTCACAACACTCAAATTTCACTTACAAATGATCTAACTAGTCCTAAACGTTCACATACTTCTGCCATACACAGACATGTAATATTGGGTCATGTTCCTCAATGAATAAATGACCAAGTCAAAAAAAACATGTACATTTCTACTTTCAAAATCTACTTTCAGGACTTGCGTTACAATCTGATGAATTTCTGGGTCAAATTTATGCAGAAATACAGAACATTTTCAAGAGTTCACAAACTTTCATGCACCACTATAAACTGTATATATTAAGTAAAATGTTTCTTGTCTTGTCCATCTTCTATGACATGTATGATCTACACTGGATGTCTGGAAAGTGAAAAATATTTCACAAAGAAGTATCTCAAGAAGGTATTCCTGTTGAACCTTCGGCTTATGTTATCTTGCAAATTGAGATTAAAATCATCCTTTCGAAAATGACTGCTTCTTTCAACAAGCAATGCTTTTTCAACTGCTCTACACTAAACAAACATCACTTAGAAGTGTTTAGGCAGGATATTTCTTAGGAAATCTTCAGAGTGAGAGAAGAAGAGAGCTCTTCCTGGATTTTTCTTCCAGAAAATTGCGCAAAATACAGATCAAATCATTTGGAACAATACTGAGGAACACTGGCATGTAGAGACATTTACCCACCTTCGGTCTTGGGATTAAAACAAAACAATGGATGTATTTAGCCAAGGCATCACTCATTGTTCCCTAACAAGTCATTAAAACCTAGATGCACATAACTAAGCTCAGCCACAAACCAACGTTAGCAATTTTGGGCATTATTTACAGTCTTAGCAAACAGAACATGTGGATATGCTTTTAAAACTGTTAAACTAGTTAAGAGTAGCACAGATAGTCCCACTGAGCTAGAGCATCATTTACAGAAAAAAAAAAAGTATGTTGTACCTCCAAATTAATATCCGTTAGTCTTTTAAAACTACTACTGGTCCTCTTATCATATAGTAAGTGATGGTTTCAATGACATAAAAAGGTTTTCAGAGGACAGCAACAATTTGCACACCAGCGCAGAGGATTTCACGCCTCGCAGGATAAAAAGTACTATGAATGCAACTATGATGCCATGATAAATGATGAGATTCCTGTGGTTGGCTCAGCATGTGTATACAGTACAAGGGTGTGGTAAAAAGATAAGGGTGTGTACTGTATGCAAGACTGCGCAACACAGGAGATTTTCTTCCCTTTTTGGCTGATTCAACATTACGTGAAAGATACCAGCCAGATTTCCCTCTATGCAAAGCTAGCCAAAGAGTTTTTGAATAATACACTAGATTTGACTTCGCAGTGTGGCCATAAAACCAGTGCATGGGGAGGGAGCCATAGAGCATATAAACTGATCATTTTGATTTGCAGTACAAACGAATAATTAAATACTACTAATAAGCAGATGATGATCAGATATTGCTTAAACTGTATACTGCCATACAAACTAATAATCATATTCAATCATAGAAATTAAACCATACTACAATAAAGTCTATACAGTACCACAGAAACTAGTAATGAGATACCATATAAAGTATATGGTGCCATACAATAACCAACTAATAACCAGATACTACATACATACAAATTAATATATCGTTGAAGTTGGAATAAAAACAAAAAAAAAAAAAAAAAAAAAAAAAAAGCCAAAAATTGAGTTTTTTTTTTTGTTTTTTTGTTTTTTTTACTTTTTACATCAGTTGAAAATGCCATAACACATTGAAAAAAAATGCTCCAGTGCTATTTTGTCTTTTTCTGTAAAGTTTGGCAGAAGTTTTAATTAAATTTTTTTCTCAAATAGTAATGACACACTAACACAGTACAAACAATATACTAATATGTACATCCTACCTCACAATACTACTACCAGGGGCATAGCACCAAATTTTTGGCAGTGCCCAGTGACACTTTTCACCCTACTACAATGCCCCTTCATGTTACCTACTATTATACAACCTATTACATAATTAAATGAGTATCATTAACTAGTCTTTATAAGTAAACAAATGGAATTCATTCTCATAGTACATCTAACAGCAGAAAGGCCAGCGTGGCATGGCTGTAGTAACAGCGAGCCTATTACAGGACGTGGTGACTCACTCTCTCCTTCACTCCACTGGTTATAGCAAGTTTTTTTTCCTTTCTTTTTTCCAAATGCAGCCTAGTCTATCATTTCATAATGGATCGTGGGCTTTCTCCTCACACCATAAACAGTCTCTGACGGGCTTTTGCAGGGAATAAACACAAGCAGATTCTGTTGTAGCTCAGCTCCTCTCATCTCTGCACAGGCTGCGCCACCATACAGCTGCCTCTTGTTTAGAGAGGCTGGAGGCTGTGTGTGTGTGTGTGTGTGTGTGTGCCTGTTCCATTAGAAGGCTGGAGGAACACCAAACTGTGTGTGGTTGAGAACTGGAGAAGCCCAAACCTCCTCTCACGCTACAGGCCACATGGCACTGCCACGTGAGACAGGCACGCTTATGCCTGGCACACTAGCCAATGCATTCATCAAATCTACAACAAAGTCCAGAAGAAACAGAGTTCTTCAACAGTTAACATCCATACTGTTGCTTACTTGAAGCACACAAATGAAGAAATGTGGAACGCAGGGAGTACACAGGGAACTCTAAACCTCTGACACTTCACAGTTCCGTGTGAAGATGGAAGAACAGATTTCAAGGTATCAACTAACGTTAAATAATACTGGTGGAAAAGTCTCATTGTGATGGTTTTACTCTGAACATGGAGAATTAAAAGAGAAGTCAAAATGTTACCCAGATAAAGTATTTATAAATTAAGCTAATTATCACTTGCAACGTGATCACTTCCACTTAAGAGAGGGAACTGAGGTAGTATTTTAGCCTGATTAGGGTTCAACTGTATACCATACAAAGTTACACAGTCATTGTTCCAGTATGTAAGGACGATACGGCAAATATCACAATACTTGATTTTACAGATACACAATGAGTATCATAATATTTCACCTTTTTTGAGGGTTGAATATTTATTCCACATTTTAAAAAACAGTATAAAAAAAGCGTCTGACTCGAAGTGGAGCTCTGTGCCCATTACTGATCCAGCCACGGGCCTGTCCATCTGGGCAATCAAGAGTCACTCTCATTTCACCAGTCCATAAAACCTTTGAGAAATCTGTCTTCAGATATTTCTTGGACCAGTCTAGACGCTTCAGCTTATGTGTCTTGTTCAGTGGTGGTCGGGTTTCAGCCTTTCTTACCTTGGTCGTGTCTCTGAGCACTGAACATCTTGTACTTCTTGGTACTCCAGGAAGATTGCAGTTCTGGAATATGACAGAACTGGAAGATAATGGGTTCCTGGTAGCTTCACGCTTGATTCTTCTCAAATCCCTGGCAGTTAATTTACATTTTTTTCTGCACACGTTTCTTGTGACCCTGTTGACTATTTGCAACAAAACATTTGATGGTTCTGTGATCACGCCCCAATATCTTAGCAATTTCAAGAGTGCTGCATCCCTCTGAGAGACTTTCGGTAATTTTTGACTTTTCAGAGTCAGTTAAATCTCGTTTTTGGCCCATTTTGCCTAAAGAAAAAAGCTGCCAAATAATTGTGCACACCTTGAAATAGGGTGTTGATTTCCATAGGCCACACCCTCCCTCATTACACAGACACATATCACCTGCTATACTTAAATCCATTCAAGTTTATCCAACTTGGAGTTACAAAATATGCCTAAAAATTATAATATGGTCAAAATACTCACATGCCTAATAATTGTGCACACAGTTTAATGACCAGCAGCTGTATATTCTCAACTTTACCTGGACCATGAAGAAGCTCTCTGAAAAGTGGAACCAGATTAAGAACTTTTAATCTTTAGAGTAAGAAAGTGAATGGAAGTTACATAAATGACCATATGAGTCATCCTACGGTTCCTCTAATTCCAACCACCAACCACAAGCAAATGGGAACCTCTCTTTAAGTGTGTGTGCATGTGTGTGATGGAAGAGTAATATGAACTAGTGTATATGTGTGCACACATGCCCAAAATCTTTTTCTGATTTACGCACATTGACTGACTGACTCATAGCTCCTTGGCCAGTTTTGGTCTCAAAAAGCCATGAATGCCATGGAAACTCTGAACCATTCTTCTCCCCATGCGCATACACACACTCATAAGCCTGCACAAACTTTCCAATAGAACCCTGGAAGAGGGAACCGCACTATGGACAGTTAAAATCTCTCATTATTCAAATGCCAAGTCCACTCCTACCAACAAAAATGTCTTTGTATGCCTCCAAAACATTTACTCTTTAGCTTTTTCCCATCTGGTTTCCATTGCAGTTCTATGTATGAGAACGGCTTTAATGAAGAACCACCAGCCAGAGCTGAGCTGGGAGAACAACGGAGCTTGAAAAGTCAAAGCTCACCAAAGAAAATTTTGAAAAATTATTTTTTCCAAAGTGTTACACAGGCTTTTGTTCAGCACAAACTCAGCAACAACAGTGTCAAAACAGTAAGAGTGTCATAAATCTATATTTTGATTAAATCTGCTCTAAACTTAGACTTTCCAAAAACCTGTTTTCAGATGTGCTGATATATTGTGAAAACACACTCTAAACATTTCTAGCCAAGACTTCTGAGCTCGGAACTGAATAAACAGAGGTGTTGATTACACACTGCTCATTACAGTTTTTATAAACTGTATGTGGTTTTATTTCTAAAGCTTAACTAATGTGAGGTGACTCTGTGTTTCAAGTTTTCATTCAGTGGCTCCTAGACTGAATATTTATGAGAGGTGTGAACACTCACCTTTTGTTTAGGTGAGAGCCCTTTTGTTTGATGGGGGGGTCTTTGCAAATTCCACAGCTGCTATTCCACCAATGCTATGTGCGGGATTATCATTACCATCGTTATCATGTGAATGACACATCACGTCATTTTGGTGGCAAGCTGCCCAACTTGCTCTGACTCACTCTCACAAACATGTCTCTGCTTATTTAAGCTCCTCTCACAAATACGTAAAAATATATTTTGATTCAAGCTATATATATATTTGAAAGGTAGACCCATTAAGGTTTCTGGAGTATGTTTTGTTGTATGTCTAGAACAAAATCTCACAGAGTTATATAACTGTTTTTGCAGAATTTCGTTAATATGCCGCCAGCAGGAGAGTCGACTCCAGAGAGTTAAAGTGGTTCCCACTTCCAGGCATTTGCTAGGCTGTTGGTACATGGTGGATCAACATGGTGAAACTGTTCATGCTAGGTGGTGTTTGCTGCGGTGTTGTTAAGTGGATGTTAAATGAGTACTACAGTGTGGTGAGGTAACTGCTGTGGTATTTCAGGTGATTGTCATGTTGATTAGTGGTTGCTAGGCAGTTGCTATGGAATACCAGGTGGTTGCTCAGGTGTTGTCAAGTCATTGCTGTGCTACTCCATGTGGTTGATTGGGTGTATTTGCATCATTGTTATATCTGAATGGTGTCAAGGCTTTGCACCAAAATTAATTCCTATGGGGTAAAAAAAAAAAAACTGAATCCAATCAAAATACTGTATACAAACACATATCACACAGTCAGACCGAAGAACAAAGCACATGCTTTTGGCCCTTCTCTCATATTCCCATAACATCATCATCATCTGGGAATTTTTGTGGTATTTGGATGGTTATTTCTTAAGATTCACCCTTTTTAAAACTTCTGAACACAGACTTGTATGTAAGAGTTCAGTATTTTAGTGATTATAATAAAGCACCATTTTAAATGGTTGTACAGAAGTAAAAAAATTAAAATAAACTCATTGAGAGTTAGTCAGGTTAATGGATTTAATGCATTTCATTGCATGTACAAGTTACAACAGTTTACAACCTTTTTATGTATTTTGGTTGAAAAGCTCATTTGGCTTAAACAACATGGAATTCTATTGAAATAACGGTGTTTGTATCCAATTAACAGACTTTTTAATGACTTACAACTCGCCCCACCATCTGTACACCCCACTTATTGGGTAAGTTGTAATGTTTGCGCACATTTCACTTAAAAGCTATTTTGTTCATAAAGAAAGTTATTGGGAACAAAATGTGTGTGTTCATTTGCAGCACTATACTATATATAATGGTGCTGTAAAGTTTGTGATCCCTTCAGAATTGTCTATTTCTGCCTATATTGTACCTAAAACTTCCTCAGATTGAACCCAAACAAAGAAAGACCTAAATATTAGACTTAATTATTTTTTTATTGAGGAAAACAATGTAATATTACATGTCATTGAGAGGTAAAAATCTATGGTACATTTCCAAAAATGTGTTAAGATCAAACTTTGCTAGATTGCCGTTCTTTAAATTAAACAGGGCACCCACTCACTCAGGATTGTCATCTCATTGATTCACAATTCACCTTCAAGTTATCTACTAATGCTAAAGGTTCACATACTTTTGCCACTCACAGATATGCAACATTGGATCATTTTCCTCAATAAGTAAATGAATCGGTAATAATTTTGTCTTTTTTTATCTACTTTTAGGACTGGTGTGACGATCTGTTTTAGGTCAAATATATAGAGAAATATAGAAAATGCTAAAAAAGTTAATAAACTTTTAAGCACCACTGTAAATACTGTTAATCATGCTCAAATACCCAAGAACTTGTGCCTCACTCTTCTATACCTGCAACAAGTCCAGGGCACAAAGTAAAGCCACAAACTTTACATTTAGTTTACACTTATAGCTGAAGTTACACAGAATCCTTAATTAATCCTGGAGATGACATCAAACATAAACCCTGTCTAAGCCATTCAGACTCTCTGCAAGAGCTCCTTTGAGTCCTTTCTCAACCTGCATAACCTGAGAGGGTGATGACAGTTGAGCTAAGGTGAGGTCATGAGGTAAATGGCCCAGCAAATTTGGGAGTGGCCTCAGGGTGCAACCACATACCCAGTAAGACAGGAGGGAATAAAGAAAAAATATATAAATGACGACAGAGACCGTCCTATTCAAATCCATCCACTATACTCAATACTCAGAGCCCCTCAGCCTCCAGCCTGCGCTGACCACAATACTCAGACGAGTTACAAGAGAACATTATGAGGAAAAGTTCTTTTTAGGCCAAAATGTCTATGCACTACACCATCAGGATCAATGCTATAGGAATGAAGCCTTTCCCTTATCTTTCACTGTAAGCAATTATAAAAAAAGTGTGCAACCAAATAAGGAAGCAGAAAGTTATTTTAATAGGTTCATGCAATATAGTCATAATATAAGAAGGACAACTCTATTTAAGAAAAAAATAAGGATGTTCAGGAACAGGAACGAGACGTGTGATAAGCACTATTTGTTGTGTATGTGTGCACTGATATGCCCACAGCTGAAAACTGCAACAGCTTCTATTTCATGTCTAAAAATATAACAGCCAGAGCTCCAGCACACAGGCTGCCCTCATAGGCTTCCTAACTGAGTTTTATTTTGAGAAACATAGGAGCTGAAATGAAGTCTTTATTACTGATATACTGACTATAATGCTGTTTTTTTTTAAATACTGACACCCTGCAATTTTGGTCTTTTCACTGCTCCCAACCCTCCTAATTACACTAATCACTCCATTGTCCTTTACGTGCTTCACCTATAAACATGCTATTAAATAAGTGAGCTTAGACAGGCTTCACAGAATGACAGCAAAAATCTCAGTAAAATCAAGAAACTAGGTATTCTGGAAACAACCACGGGCATTTTTTGAGTAGACTAAATTTTACTTGTTATTTGGACTGCTTTACTTTGTTTATTTTTTTATGTAGTACAAAATTTTTAATTACTGTACAGAATTGAGAAATAAAATTCTAAAATTTATTGAGAAATACACTCATTTTCATGATTTATCAATATAAGCACTCAAAACTTTCTCTGTCAGTCACTTCTGCTTCAGTTTTACTTGCACACTGAAAAAAAATTTTTTTTTAAGAAAGTTTAAAAAAAACTAACATTTTTGTCTAAAAAGAAAAATATTCTGAACAAGCAAGTTTTGCACAAGAAAATTAAGCTCATTCGAAGAACATATGTCTAACTTTTTCTTAAGATATTTCAGCTCATATTGAGCTTTATTTACCAGTTACAGGGTATGACTGATTTGGTTGAAAGTCCAGAATAAGAATAAGATTATTTTTCTTATTTAAAGAATAAGGCCACTTAAATTCTCAATTTTAGAAATGTATTTAATGACTTTAAATGAAGAGTTCGTAACACTAATTTTAAAAAATATTTCTTAAGAAAAGTAATTTTTGCTTGAAAAAAGCACAATTTTCTTTCATTCTTGACCATTTAATTTAATTTAAAAACACATATTAGAGTTAGATTCATTTGCTAGTTATAAGAATTCAAGGCAAGCAACTTTTGCTTACCCCATTGGCAGATTTTTTTCTCAAAACAAGAAAAATTGATTACATTTAAAAATATCTGGCTTATTTCAAGTAGTGCTGTTTTTGAAGTGCAAAAGATAGAGCTTAGCCAACCAGTAAGGCAGTGTATTGCTAAGAACCTGGCATTGCAATACATATAATAAAGGGGTTACAATTCAAAATATTGTGATACTGTAAGAAAGAAAATGTATTGTTTTTACATTGAATTTGAAGGAAACAGCTAGGTTTGCTAGTGATAACATTACCAATATTGACAGTATCAATGCAATTTTTCAATAATAAATTATTTACTTCATTATTAGGTAATATTTTTTGTACTCTGTGACACCAACAGTGCTTTTATGAAGTAGGAATGATCCATACCCTTCAGCATTCCAATCGTGGAAAGATCAATAATGAATTTAACATCATGACCACTTTAACTTAATTATATATAATTTTTTTTTAAGTGTCACATTTAATGCTTATAACAACATACTGTGAATGGGAATGCATTAAAAATAACAGCAATAAAGACTGCCGCATGCAAATATTTTGAATAAAAGTGCTAAAGATGCTCATTAACTTGAAAGACCTGTGATGAAAGAACATGTCTTAGGGCGAGAGCATCTATAAGTCAATTAATAGGCCATTCCTGAGATGAATTGGGTGTGGTAGAATAAAGAAAAATGTGAAAACGATGTTCCTCCAGGATCAATTTAGCACTGCTGCAGACCTGTGAAAGCCACAGCTTAGCTTAGCTAACTACTAAACTTTTTCAGAATCCTGAGGACTTGTAGACATTGGTGAGCAGCAGCTCCTCAGCAGAGGAAACAGAGCTTCTGGCGGTGTCTACAGCTGGATAGAACCAGTTTAACCCTGTGTTATTGTACTACATGCCAGTGTGCCAAAACGTTGTGCCAAATTCCACTCACACTTACACACCTCAGGGGAAAAGTGTCTAAAAAGGCAAAGCTGCATACACTTGACATATGCAACGTTTGATTAATTTGAGAACGTCTTGCTAAATATTCGAAAAGCAGGATACACTGTCTACTTGTACATAATCAACAAACTGCATTATCATTTAGTTTAGCCCATTTAACATAGTTCTTCTCAGAAAAGAAAGAATCAAAGCCCCAGCAATGACATTACAAAGAGAGACAATATTAAAAACTGGGAAAATACAGTACCAGTCAAAAGTTTGGATACACTCACATTCTCATTCAATGTTTATTTTTTTTGTTGCTGTTTTTTTCCTACATTGTAAATTAATATGAAGTCATCTAGACTTTGAAGGAACAAACAATCATGTAGTTAATTAAGTGTTAAACCAAAAAATGTTTTAGATTCTTCAAAATAGACACACAACTGATGTCTCAAACACATTAAGAGGCAAGAAATGCAAGTCATGAACTCTTGACAAGATGTTAACTGAAAGCCATTCCAGGTGACTACCTCATAAAGCTGATTGATAAAATGCCAAGAAAGCTGGCATTTAAGCAAGAGGTGCTTACTTTGAAGAATGTAAAATATAAACATATTCTGGTTAGTTTAACACTTGTTTACTAAATAATTACAAATGTGTTTATTCATAGTTTGGATGACTTTAGTATTAATCTACAATGCAGAACATTTTTAAATAATGGAAAAACCCCTGAATGTTCAGTAGGTGGGTCCAAGCTTTTCACTAGTACAATAATTCTAAAGACTGATGGAGGGAATTTCTCATGAAATTTAGGTCATAATTCCAACTTTATTGATCACTACTCAACTAATCTCCATTATCTGCTGTCACTGTTCACTGTTAAATAGCACAGTAGTTCCATTCATGGCCAAACATTAATGTCCAATCAGCTGTCCTCTCCTCTGCCAAGCCTGTGTTGTACATCTGGTTTGTAGTCATTTGTGCATTTCCTAAAACTAGTGTTTCAGCAGTACTGCAAGCAGTTGGTAGAAAACAGTCCAACAGCAGCTGTCACTCTCTCTTTCTCTCACACACACCACCATTAACAGGGTGCTCTGTCTGCTCATGATCAGTCCAGGCAAATGCTCATCCCTTGAGTCAAGAACAGTGGCCTTTAGTGGGAACTAAAGATGACTGCAAGTGACTCATGGGTATTCCCCACAGGAGCTGATCTATTCTTGCTCCAACCACATATGCAACTCTTCATCACTACTGTTGCCATGTTGGACAAGCTTTACAAAATGTTGGCAAAACCTTTAATGAGAAATCTATTCTAATAAATTTGAACATGAATTAATTAATTAATGAACATTACAAAAACTCACAATCAACACAATCCATTTACACACTTAGAACTCAATCACACACTGGCGAGAAGCGGCAGCCAATTGTGCACAGCATCCCAAACGGAAGCGACCGTCCACCAGGAGGACTGCATCGAGCACATGAAGGATCACCCAGGACAGAGTGCCAAACCATATCTGGGCATTCATACATTCACACACACTAGGGTCATTTAGAGTATCCAATTCAACTGATCTCCATGTTTTTGGACTGTGGGAAGAAACCCACGTAGACATGGGGAGAACATTGAAACTTCATCCAGATGGGGACTTGAACCCAAGACCTCAGCGCTGAGAGGCGAGTGTGCTAACCATCACAATAGATCCATTTATAGATGAGTTTTGAGGTTGGTTTTGCTGTGAATTAAATATATTTATCCCTGTTTGTTTGATCATTATTGTGCATTTTTCCGTGTTACATAAAAAATACAATGTGGTGAAGAAGCTGATGACTTCCATGACACACAGCACTGATTGCAGTAGTCTGTGTTACAGGAACCTCCCTAACAGAGTGTAGAAATGAACATATTTCTCAGAATACTGATGCTGACAAGAAGCCATACTGATCATCTAAAGATACACTGTAAAAAATGGTGTAAATATCCAGTGTAAATTACAGTAATATTCTATATTTCTTAACCCTAGAAGGTTAAAATGAGTAACACCATCACTAACATTGGGTATAACACTATGACAAATTTTGGAACCCTTCTTTAATCTTACAACATACAGAATCACACAAAATAAAAAAGGTATCATGGATGACCCTATAAAAAAGCAGAAAAATTGTTGGAAAATCGGGTAATCCTTAACAGGTAATGTCCTAACAAAAAGAATAATACTGCTGGGAACTTGGTCTTTGGCCACCCATTTCTGGGACGTGAGAGCCATGTCTGGTAAAGGCACAGTCTTCATACATGGTAAATTCCACCCATAAAATATGTTACTCTCCATCACTAACGTCTGGTGAAAATCACCCGAATGCATGTCTCTTGAAAAAAAAAAACAGATGGGAGGAGGGAATCAACCATACCATTAATGACATCAATGAGCTTCCTGAAGCTACCCAAAGTTCCATGCAACTCAGCCAGCAGCAACACAATGAAAATCACAACAAAAATTGTGTGGGTGAAAATCACCCGGCGTTAGCGTTCTAGGATTCAATACAGTAGATTACTGTAAACCAGGGTGCATTCTTAGAGATACAACTTGCGTTTCTATGTAAAGAGTTTAACATGAAGGTTTATACAGTAACTGCTATTTGCAGAGCATATTTGTCCAGTACTTTATAAAGAATTTGACATGTTATGTTAGTCGTGCAATGACGGTGTTTTGTGTTTGTTACCTAGCTCATCCCACAGGTTCATATTTAAACAGACATCGCTGGTTTTGTGGTCTTACTGGCTGCACGTAACACCTGAATTGTGCTTATCAACCAGTGTTCACACTGTTGTAATTAAAAACAAGACCACACCAGCTTTCACTAGCTACAGTTACATGAAGTTCAGCAATACAAAGGCATCTACAGTACACAATAACAATAATTATTATTTACACAGAACATAAAAACACAGTAGAGTGCTGTGTATAAACAACAAACAAAACCTGCTGTAAAAATAGTACATCTAACTACTATAAATTAAGAAAATACAGTAAGGTTCTGTACACTGGGGTTACAGTAAGATGCTGTGTGGTGTAGAACAGTTCATTTACATTAAGTCCACTGTAGATTTACAGCAGCATACTAGTAGATATGCTGCCAGTAATTTACTGTATTTTTTTCCTTTAGACTGGATCATTTTTAATCTAAAGAACCTGAAGATTTCCACAATCAGACTTGAACGCTTACTCATTTATGTCCAAAACATTGTATATCATGGAAAAATGTAGCTTTTTGTTCATAATTCAATTTAAAAAAAGTAAAAATTGCTAAAATGTTTTTAATGAAAATGTACAACATGTATATTAACTACACATAAAGTGACAGATTTCAAGCCTTTTTTTATTGTATGTCTTAAGTAACTATTACAGGACACATCAGATAACATGAAATTTCTGGAATTATTAATAAATAAATAAACACCACAAGGCTTTCCCTATAAAGCTTTAGAACCCACCTTCACTGGTGGAATACAAGAGGTTTAGGATACTGAGAGTCCTTTCAGACTGTCTGCTTTTCTCAGAGCCATGAAAAGCTCATGAGTCACCGTTCATTACAGGCAGCACCAGCTCACACACCCATAGCAAGGCCGCGTCGCTGCCACAGCAACCAAACACTCCCAAACAGCGGCGGACGGAGCGGCTGCGAATGCAACAGAGTGACTGAGCTTCAGCATCACAGGCTGACTGAAGAAACGTTTTCCGGGAACATAAGCCTCCGTTTCTCTTGACAACAAATGGCCACTGTCCACTTATGTCCACATCTGAGCACAAAGATGAATCTTATCAGAGGAAAAGGCAACAGCATACGTACAGGAGCAGAGGGCAGAGCCTCTGTGCCTGTGACTCAATGAGTACAGTACTGCGAAAATGAATTCAATTTTAAAAGCTATTTATCTGGCCAGTAAGGGTTTATTTACTTATGTAAATACTAATAAATGATTGAATTTTGCAAATTCAGGCAATGGCTGGGAACATCGCAGAGAAGATCTGAACGAGCATTGAGGAGAACACCAATCGTTTTTTCCCCAAATAAGAAATAAGAAAATATGAGTTTTTACTAGGCCGGGGCATATATAGCCATGTGAAAGCTTTGAATTCTATTTTAGATATCAGGACATAAAAAAATAACATTAGATGCTTAAAAGTCCTTTAAATTAGGCACATACAACCTTGGAAAAAATCCCACACGACAAATTACACTGACAATTATTTTAAAACTAGGCCAAAATGCAGAAGCAGTGTGTGAAAAATTAAAGTACACCCTTAGCAGAGTTAAGAGGGTAATTAACAGACACGTGATGCTAAAAATTTCTCTCAATTTGGCTGGTTTGGGGCATTTAGGTGTGTGTTAACGCCAAGAAGGAATAAGCAATGATCTTAGAGAAACAATGCTTGCATCAATCAGGGAGCTTTATATTCATATTTCCAAACAATCTGAAGTCCATCATTCTACAATGAGAAAAATGAATCAAAAGAGGAAAACATTCAAGACACTTGCAAATCTTCCCAGGAGTGGACGTCCCAGCAAGTTTACCTCAATGTTAGACTATGCAATGCTAAGAGAAACTGCAAAAAAAAAAACAAGAGCTACTTCTCAGAATCAGAAAAGAAGAGTTAGGAAAAAAAAAACTCTTCTTTCTAAAATAACTTATTAACCCGGCTTTGGTTTACACAGTTGTGTTTAACGAAACCACAAGACTTCTGGAAAAAGACCAAAGTGGAGATGTTTGGAGAAGCCAAACACAGCATGTCAGCACAAACACCTCATACCAACCGTCAAGCACGGTGATGGAAGGGTGATGATCTGGGCTTGTTTTGCAGCCACAGGACTTGGGCACCTTGCAGTCATTGAATCAAGATTGCATTTAAGCAGCGGACACCACTCATTTCCATTACAACACACATGCTATAGTTGTTTTAACACAGGAGTTTACTTTTATTACTATTATTATTATTATGAAGGTGAAATGATCTGCACTCCCTTCTTCTAGCATCCATCAACAAGCTTTAACACATTTTTGGCTGATCTGTGAGCCACGAATACACCACTGTCTTCACCTCTTCATCAGACGTGAGTCTCCGTTCTCTTATTGCTTCTTTCAGGGGAACAAACAGGTGATAACCGGATGGGGCAAGATCAGGACTATAGGGATGTTTTAACACCTTAAAACCAAGTTTTTGGAGAGTGTCAACAGTCTGGGCAACGGTGTGTGGATGTACAGCATTTAACAACACAACACCCTTATACAACAGTCTTATTATTTGAATTTTAGGCTTCAGCTCATTAGTGACATGAAAACTGAATAAAATAAACTGTCCTCATATTATTAAAATTACTGAAAAAGATCCTGCAACTACTTTTATACTTAATTTTTTTAGCAACAGTCTACAAAAGTGTCTACATCAAGTTTCAAGATTATTTTTTTTCCCTTAACTGGCAATCAGTTTTTGATTTCATCCAATAAATTGCGGAAAATATTGAATAATGTTAAATGAACATTGTATAAAAATACATTTTCTGATATTTTTATCTAGCATTGCTGGATGTCTTTTGTTTGCTCCAGATATCTGAAAAAAAAAAAAAAAATTTAATTCCAAAAAATTTCTTGTCACAATATTTTATTTATGCCATATTACCAACCCCTAGTTTTACTATATTTATGTTTATAATCTAACAATATATGACCTACTACCATATTCTTAGGCACCCAATACTTTTAAAATGCACTGTATGAAATTATTCATGTTATCTCTCTTCTGCAGATAAACGTTTATGAACAGAGATGACCTGTAAGTGCTAAACTTCAAAGTCTATGTTCTGCTAACACAGACTACACCCTACAAACAGCTTCGGCACATGCCAAGTTTACACAGCACCACAGTGTACACAGTAGAATTCAGCTTCACCGACAATGTTTTCAGTCAATGAATGAGTAGTTACACAACTGCTTGTCTGCAGGTTTTAATCTTGCAGAGGTGTTGACGTGGCTGTAAACTGATGTTCACAGACGTTGCACAATTGCCGTTTCTCATATTTACATAATTAGCAAGCTAATGTACCCAAGCTTATGTGTACATACACAGTTTGACAGAAGAACTGATGAAAAGAGTATGCAAAAACACAACGCACTTCCAGTTCCAGCCCTCGGTCCTGATTCACCTGAAATGTACCATCACAGCAGACACTACATTTTTTTGCCATTTTATTAAAGACAAATTCTTATTTAAAAAAAAAAAAAAACTAAAAAAAATAAAGGGAACACTTAAACAACACAATGTAACTCCAAGTCAACTACACTTCTGTGAAACCAACCTGTCCAGTTAGGAAGCAACACT
>BRDA01009160.1:23624-33810 GCA_036984385.1 Crenuchus spilurus | reverse complement strand
CTCTCTCTCTCTGTCTCTCTCTCTCTCTGTCTGTCTCTCTCTCTCTCTCTCTGTGAAGTTGTGTAGATATATGTTTGGAGGTCTCTCTCCCTCTTGTCTTTCTCACACACATGAATGGACGGTCACACCCCATTTTTAGAAACTTGAGGACGTCGAGTATACTGGGAAGTGTGTGGAGGTGTGTGAGGAGTATGTGAGCGTCCATGAGGAGTGAACGAGTCTCTCTCTCTCTCTCTCTCTCTCTCTCTCTCTCTCTCTCTCTGTCTCTCTGTTCTCTCTCTCTAGGTTTGTATATAGAGGTGTTGAAGTGTAAGGTGAAATGTGAGGAGAATCTGATGCCGAATGTTGGTGGATATTTTGTGGAGAAATTTGTTGCTACCATGTACCACTACATGCAGTTTGCTTATTACAAACGTGAGTAACTCTCTCTGTCTCTTCCTCTCTCTCTCTCTCACACACACACACACGTACACAATCAAACACACACAAACACACACACACACACACACAGACACACCGAGTGAGATATAATGGGGTAAGAGTATCATAAGACTGCATAAATAACAAATAAACCTTCTTACTGATCTCTCTCTCTCTCTCTCTGTGTGTGTGTGTGTGTGTGTGTGTGTGTGTGTAGTGAATGATGTGCGTAACGCAGCCCCCTGTGCTCTGAGTTATATGCTGTTTGACCCGTCAGACCCAGTGATGAAACAGAATGTAGAATATTACCAGTTCTATAGAGAACAGTGGGGACTAACAGAGGAACACTTTAAACCACGACCGGTAACACACACACACACACACATTCTGTCTGCAGCAGCTCTTTTTAGCTGCTATCCCGTCAGATAACAGTAGTGTAATTAGAAGTTCTGGACTTGATAGTGTTTGTACTCAGGCTTGTCTTGGGCATCAGTTTCTCCAAATGTATGTTCTGGTCTGGACCGAGTCCAGCTACTAAACATTTATTTAACTTTTAACAAGTGTGTGCTGACAGTAGAACAGGGCTTAAACAGGGCTGGACAGAACTGAAGCTTTAGCGCATTGGATTGATTTCAGTTACTGTGGGAGGGGCCTGGGCAGCCACGTAAGGTGGCGGGATGACTTTGACTCTGGTGTCTGGCAGCCATATTTTGGCTTCATGTGTATAGAACAGAAGTCAATGACTCCTACAGTTATTGTTGTAAATCCACAGACTGTGGACCTGCTGTGATAGTTTATAAATCAGATGCCTCATTACATAGAGTGACATCAATAATATCAGAAGTGAGCTGTTTAGTGTGTACATACAGTCTAAATGTTCAGCTAATCTTAAAATAACAAACATCTGAACTTTCTGTTCTTCATCTGAAACCGAACAGTCACCTCAGAAAATATCAGTTTCAGGATCTCAAACATTTTCAATTGAATGCCTCCATAAAAAGTCTCATGATGTAATATAGTCTAATGTGCATGTGTGAAAATATAGTCACATTATTGACATTATTGAAAGTGTATTAATCAGATCATCAGACACAGTAAGTGGAAAACTAATGTAATGTGTGTATTTTCAGGAAGCTTTACGTTATTATAATCAGACGACTAAACAAAAGGAAATGCTGGAGTTTGCTCTGAATTATTTACAGACAGACGATGAGGTAAGACACACACATACACACACTGTAGTAATGTCAGTAGTAATGTTAGTGTCATGCCACTCACTCCGTCCTACCCGTGTCTCCCATTCTAAATTCAGTTTATTTCATATTTCATTTCCTTTTCACCTGCGTTCATCTCTTCACTCCAGTGGCCAGCACTACAGTTAGTAGTAATGTCAGTAGTGACGATTGCTGTAAGGTCATGGTGGACCTCTCAGCAGCTTTTGACACTGTAGACCATCAGATCCTTATCACTCGCCTGACTCAGCATATCGGCCTCCAGGGAGTTGTCCTTGAGTGGTTTAAGTCTTATCTAACAGACAGAAATTTCTCTGTAATGCTATGTGATCTGTCTTCCTCTTCTGCGATTCCTTTGACCTCTGGTGTACCACAGGGATCCATTCTGGGGCCCGTACTTTTCTCACTCTACATGCTGCCACTAGGATCTATCATTGCACTCCATAATTTGTCTTTCCATCTGTATGCGGATGATTTACAAATCTATCTGCCTGTTGTTTCAAAATCTGCACTTGGTTTGAACTCTGTTATTGGTTGCTTAAACAACATTAAGCATTGGCTGTCTCAGAATTTTCTCCATCTGAATAATGACAAGACCGAATGGATTTTGTTTGACACTACCAGGAATCCATGTAAAAATCCTCCTAGTTTAGGTTTTTCGCTACCTCGCCTGAACCAGGTGGTAAAAAATCTAGGAGTGAAGTACTGCAGTAATGCGAGTAGTGACGACTGCAGCAATGTCAGTAGTGATGACAGCAGCAATGTCAGTAGTGACGACTGCAGCAATGTCAGTAGTGACGACTTCAGTAGTGATGGCTGCAGCAATGTCAGTAGTGACGACTGCAGCAATGTCAGTAGTGACGACTGCAGTAATGTCAGTAGTGACGAGTGCAGCAATGTCAGTAGTAACGAGTGCAGCAATGTCAGTAGTGACGACTGCAGCAATGTCAGTAGTGACGAATGCAGCAATGTCAGTAGTGACGAGTGCAGCAATGTCAGTAGTGACGAGTGCAGCAATGTCAGTAGTGACGACTGCAGCAATGTCAGTAGTGACGAGTGCAGTAATGTCAGTAGTGACGAGTGCAGTAATGTCAGTAGTGACGACTGCAGTAATGTGAGTAGTTACGACTGCAGTAATGTCAGTTGTGACTACTGCAGTAATGCGAGTAGTGACGACTGCAGCAATGTCAGTAGTGACGACAGCAGCAATGCGAGTAGTGACGACAGCAGCAATGCGAGTAGTGACGACTGCAGCAATGTCAGTAGTGACAACAGCAGCAATGCGAGTAGTGACGACAGCAGCAATGCGAGTAGTGACGACTGCAGCAATGTCAGTAGTGACGACAGCAGCAATGTCAGTAGTGACGACTGCAGTAATGTCAGTAGTGACGACTGCAGCAATGTCAGTAGTGACGACTGCAGTAATGTCAGTAGTGACGACTGCAGTAATGTCAGTAGTGACGACTGCAGTAATGTCAGTAGTGACGACTGCAGTAATGTCACTGTAGTAGTGATGGCATTAATTCTACTAAAAATGTCAGTACATTTTGTTCACTGTGGTTCAGTGTCCACTAATCTGTGTAATCACTAAAGTGTGAATTGATGTTTGTAATAGATGTATTAACTGTGTGTTTGTGTGTGTAGGATGTTGTTAGCCCTGAAGAAGCTGCTGTAGGTCCTTCTTCTCCTCCAGATGAAGAGTTTGAAGGTCTGGGTGATTATGAGGAGTCGTTCCTGGCTGAGTGGTGGCAGGAACCCAAAGCTAAAGGAGACACAGGAGAATCAGAATAACACACACAGGACATCATGGACTGATCTACCTGATCATCAGCAGTGTTTTGGACTTTATTTGAAGTTTCTGAGATGCTCTACAAAAGCTGATGAAGGTCAGAAGAACAGAGTGATGAATACACACATAGTGATGGAGGAGAATGTCGGCTTATTCCTCTGCATATCAGTGGAGCATGAAGAGAAGAACTAACTCACACTGAACCACAATGATTCTGTTCAGAAACAGAGCTTAATTGTTTTGTTGTTGTTACTGACATTTTTATAAAGCTGTTGGAAAAAAAAACCATTTTGACATGTCAGATGGTTCTCAGAAAAGTTTGAGTATTTCAAATGGTCTCAGACAGGTCTCAGATTAACTTCAGACTGTCTCTGACTGATCTCAGCCCAGTCTTTCAGGCTCAGACTAATCTCAAAGTTTCAAGGTTGATGTGAAACTAATCTGATCTCAGACTGTCTCAGACTTTCTCCTGGTGATAACTCTTGCTCTGGTACTGTATTATATATTTATGAGCTGAGACTCAGGTCTGCATTTGTGTGAATAAACGCACTTTAAAACATTTACACTTAGTCATTTGGTTTCATTACACAATCATTCAAAAAAACCTGAAACGGAATATTTGCTGAGATTATTTTGTGTTATAAAAATAAACTGGAGTTTAAATACACACTATCCTCAAATGTCCTCCAGCTTCCCCTGGTTTTGGAGGTTTCTGTACAGTCCACATTTTTAAAGTATATTTCATTTGTTTGTGTAATTCCCTTCATGTTAACTGTGATTAGAGTTTACAGTAGAATTAGAATGAACGGGATGAATTCACTGTTAATTGAACTCTAAACAGCACTAGGCTGTAGTTTGTGTACACAGTGCTGCTGTTTTAGTTGGAATTTAAAGAAAATGAAAATTTTAAAATACATGAATTTATTAATTTAATAATTCAACAAACAGAACTTCTAAACTGGCTTCCAGTATAAATGTTTATTGATCTTTGATCACTGGTTTATGCACAATTCCACATCATTTATTTCATTCTAGATTATTTGCTGAAAAATGTTCAGATTGAAAAACCAAAAATAATTTTAACTCTTACAGTGTCCAACCCACCACATACCCCATATATTCATACATACCCTTTTAAAGTTTTAGATTTGTGCATAAATATGACCTAAAGCTTCATCAAACTGTCCCCAAAGTCCTGCAATTAGGTAAAGAGAACCAAATCAAACAAATCAAACACATATTAGACTTGTTCATGTATTAACTGAGGAAAATTCTGTAAAATGACCGTGTGAGAGACACTAAAGTGTGTGAAGCTGTAAGAATAACTGCACAACTACAATAACTAAACATTTCTGATTATTAGTGATCAGTTCTGCACATCAGCCTGGAGGAACCATCAGCTGCTCACTTCAGCTCTTCTACAGCATCTCTACTGGATTAAGATCAGGACTTTGACTTCTTCTTTAAACGTTCTTTGGTAGAACCACTTGTGTGTTTAGGGTCGTTGTCTTGCTGCATGACCCACCTTCTCTTGAGATTCAGTTGATGGACAGATGTCCTGACATTTTCTTTAGAATTCTCTGATATAATTCACAATTCATTGTTCATCAGTGATGACAAGCCGTCCTGGCCCAGATGCAGCAAAACGGGCCCAAACCTGATACCACCACCATGTTTCACAGATGAGATAAGGTTCTTATGCTGAATGCAGTGTTTTCATTTCTCCAAACATAACACTTTTCATTTAAACCAAAAAGTTCTGTTTTGGTCTCATCCGTCCACAAAACATTCTTCTAATAGTCTTCTGGCTTGTCCACGTGATCTTTAACAAACTGCAGATGAGCAGTAATGTTCTTTTTGGAGAGCAGTGACTTTCTCCTTACAACCCTGCCATGCACACCATTGTGGTTCAGTGTTCTCCTGATGGTGGACTCATGAACATTAACATTAGACAATGTTAGAGAGGACTTCAGTTGTTTAGAAGTTACTCTGGGCTCCTTTGTGACCTCGCTGTCTATTACACGCCTTGCTCTTGGAGTGATCTTTGTTGGTCGACACTCCTGAGGAGGTAACAGTGGTCCTGAATTTCCTCCATTTGTACACAGTCTGACTGACTGTGGATTGGTGGAGTACAAACTATTATTTAACCTTTTCCAACCTGATCAGCATCAACAGCTCTTCTTCTGAGCTCCTCAGTAATTATGATACACTTCCACAAACATGTGAAGATCAGACTTTACTAGATCCCATTATTCCTTAAATAAAACAGGAACACTCACACCTGATTGAGTAAGGTGTCTTCAATCAATAACAACACAAAGTTCACCTTCAAATTATCTGCTGATCGTAATGGTTCACATACTTTAGTCTCTCTCAGACTGTAATTTTGGATCATTTTCCTCCATAAATAAATAATCAAGTCTCATTTGTTTGATTTGGATCTACTTTTAGTACTTTTGTGATTTTACAAACTTTCAAGTACCATTGTCACACACTTGTACATGCACACACACCCCAGTCAACATTAAACAAGTTTCCATCACTTCAGTCAGAAAAGTTGCTGTGATTAGTTCAGTAAGTAGCCACGAACTGTTCTGTTTCATACGTTATTAGAGTGAAAACAGAGAGGATCACCATGCAAAAGTTTGAGCACCCAAAGAGTCAGCTTTCAGAAGACTTATCAAGATCTCAGTCCTTAATTACATTTCAAAGTATGACATAATTTGTTACAAGTTATGGTCAGAAAAGATCAGGTGATGCAAATTTCAAAGCTTTACAATCATTCTGATCCCTTAGACCTTCCCAACAATCAGCAACCATGAGCTCACAAATCAGGAGAAGGCTCTTGGTGTTATTGGTGCTAACATGACCTTAACATCACCGAAAATCTGCAGACAGACCTCAGCAGACCAGTGCAGGTCAGACAAGTCAAGAACCTCACAGAACAAGAACATTTTTATAAGAAATTCATCAAAACAAGAAGTGAACAACTCTTAGTTCACAAGTAGCCATGCAGAGTGCCCAAACTTTTGCTGTGGGTCATTTTCCTTTTTTATTTTAAAACGGTAAAAGATGGCAGTAAAGTCATTTTGCTGAAAGTCTTTAGTGTCATTGACAGTAAAGGTGTGGCAGGTGTTGAGTTCTGCAGAGTGAATATGATGATAAAATCTCGTTCTCAGAAGAATAAATATACTTTTATTCATTTTATTTAAAGATTTGCTGTTATTTAAACACAGACATGCAGTAAGAAGTTAAAAAGTGTCTCTGAGGCCAGGAATGTTTTTGTGTTTTTTACATGCAAAAATATCTTAGTTTTAAACATCCCCAAAACAAAACAAACAAACAAACATTTATCAGTATATAAAAGTCCAAAAAAGTCCAGATCTGATGATGAAATCTGACCAACAAATCACAGCTTTCTCTTCTGCTACCCGTTTGCTACAGAAAACATGAAAAAGTGGAAAAATCAGCTTCAACAAACACACAAACATCCAAAAATAGTCTGACCCGTTAATCACAGATTTCAGGTCTGAATCCCAGTCGTACCATGTTCTGAAAAATGACCAGCGCTAAACATGTCTGTGGTCATGTGAGTCATTAGAACAGCAGAGCTCTGCTGTGATTGGTGCTTTTTTTCATTTTTGGTCTTCAAATGTTCAGTTTCTTCTGAACACGACATCCCACCCGAAAAACATTTTGGCAGGAAGTTCTCAGTTCAGCTCAGTTCACTTTTTTTAGCTCACAAATTTGCTCAATTTCACCACTTTCTGCCCTTTCAATGTTCTTCACTTCTCCACAGTAACGTCGAGTCTTACAGACAAGCTGTTGATCGTGAGTCGCTGGAATGTGATGGTAAACGTTCTCTTGCTGGTGAAGATCTGAACTGATGGTAAAATGAGCCAATTGTAGCCAGGAGAGAGTGAGTGACAGGATAAGTGAGGAAGACTCACGTAGAGAGGACACAGACACGAACACACACACACACACACACACACACACACACACACACACACACACACACACACACACACACACACACACGGTGTAAACAGAGAAATATATAAACTCTCATGCAGATCATCCTCCACCAGACCTGCAGAGAGAATAAACAATGTTTACAAATACTAGTAATAATAAAAATAATACTACTAATACTATTAATAAAAATAATACTACTAATACTACTATTACACTACCAGTAGTAATACTAATATTATTCATTAATATTACTACTATTAACCCTACTGCTGCTACTAATATTACTATTTCTGCTACTAACACCAATACTACTACTACTACTACTAATAATAATAATACTGTTGCAACTAATATTAATATTATTACTAGTACTAATACCACTACAATTTGTACAATTCCTCTATTACTAATAGTCACACCCCTGCCTGGGCCTCGCCCATCTCGCTGTCTTTTGTGCCTGTTTGCATCCGACGTCATGTCCCCACAAGGATGTTCAGGTCTGCTCCCTTGTTTATGCCTAATCACTGCCTCTATAAAGTCTCCTCTGTGTGTCATGTGGGTTGTCAGTCATTGAATGTATGTGCTAAGCCTCAGTGGGTGTTTGTTTGTGCTCTTTAGCGATTCTGTTAAAAAATATTGACGTTTGGAGCCTACCTCCACATCCCGCCTCTCTCCTGCTTCAACCCTCACCAGACATCACACTAATACTACTAATACTAATAGCAACTCCTTTATTCTGAATGATTTAAAATCTATAATGAATTTAATTGTCTTAAGTATAAATTTGAAACTGAATAGCTGGAATAGAAATGAGCAGATTTTAATCCTGATGTTCTTCCAGTTTAAATCACGTATGTATTGATATAAAACAAGAAATGTGAATGTTTATCATGTAAACAGATCATACCTTCCTCTTCGGATATTTCTTCAGTGACGCAAGCGGAGAAAATCAGAGAAAAACATAAGAAAACCTTTTAATTTGTTCTTTTAAAGCCGGGCAGATGAAATCATTACATCAGTATATAAATTTCAATGAAATAAAAACTTTAGTTCATGCAAGTTTAGATTTATATCTAAAAGTATTTTATGAACACATGAATATGATCATACCTGAAAATACACTCATAAATGTTTTATATACTGAACAAAAATATAAATGCAACACCTTTGTTTTTGTTCCAATTTTTCATGAGCTGACCTCCCATATGCCATCAAATGTGAGCATTTGCCCATGTAAGTTGATTACAATGATGAACTGCAGTTAGGTGGAGACCCCGATGAGGACAACGAGCATGCAGATTAGCGTCCCTAAGATGGTTTCTGACAGTTTGTGTAGAAATTCTTTGGTTATGTAAAGCAGCTGTTCAGGTGGCTGGTCTCAGATGATGTTGGAGGTGAAGATGCTGGATGTGGAGGTCCTGGGCTGGTGTGGTTACATGTGATCTGTGATTGTGAGGCCGGTTAGATGCACTACCAAATTCTCTGAAACGCCTTTGGAGACGGCTTATGGTAGAGAAATGAACATTCAATTCACGGGCAACAGCTCTAGTGGACATTCCTGCAGTCACCATGCCAACTGCATGCCCCCTCAAAACTTATCTGTGGCATTGTGCTGTGTGATGAAACTTTCATTGTGGCCAGCCTAAGACACACCTGTGCAGTTACCATGCTGTCTAACCAGCTTGTTGATGTCACACCTGTGAGGTGGATGGATTATCTCAGTAAAGGAGAAGTGCTCACTAACACAGATTTGGACACATTTGTGAATAATATTTGAGAGAAAAAGGTCTTTTGTGTGCACAGAAAAAGTTCAGCTCAGGAAAAATGGGATCAAAAACTAAAGTGTTGCATTTACATTAATGTTCAGTGTACAAACAGATCAAATTCTAAATCTAACTGACTGTAGAAAATTCTGGTCAAATCGTGAGACATTAGTGTGTTTAACTCCAGTCAAAAAGCTGTGAACTTATATGGCAGCTTTGGTGAAATAATAACTCACAGATTATTAGACCTAATTCATTCTGAATTAATTTCACTGAATATTTTCATGAAAAGTTGCTTTTGACAATCAAAAACTGAGCAGTAACTGTCATATATATTTATTTTTTAAATATCACTCCTTTCTCACCCACATTCAGTAAACCTTCAAACTACCTCAGTCTACACAAACTGACTTTCAAACTACCTCCCTCTTAACTTGAGGTTAATTATCTTACTTTAAGGTTATTACTTAATGCTCATCTCATTTTCCTAGTTAAGGATATATTTAGCATTTGACCAGTAAATATCTCACTTCAGATATGAGGTATATTATAGTGCAACATTTGTTATTACATCTTTTTCATCAACACAGCACTTTTCCACTTTCAGAACCATTCGGTAATTGATTGACCACAATTTGTGATCTTGATGATTTACTCCAACCTGACCAGTGTGTTGAGTTTAGAGTACTCCCGATTTTTTTTTAAGCTTTCAGATCAGCTGCATATGATTCTGAAAGGGTACAACAGGAACTTCAGTGGAAAAGCACATACAGACTAAATGGGCTTAGCCAGAAACTTCCAGCAAGCAAATCATAAACTAAAGCATACCTTTTACTCAAACGTAACCCTAACGTTAAACCTGAATCCTCAAACTTAACCCTAACGTTAAACCTGAATCCTCAAACTTAACCTGAACGTTAAACCTGAATCCTCAAACTTAACCTGAACGTTAAACCTGAATCCTCAAACTTAACCTGAACGTTAAACCTGAATCCTCAAACTGA
>BRDA01009160.1:0-10730 GCA_036984385.1 Crenuchus spilurus | reverse complement strand
TCCCCATGAGTACTGATATGCACTCAGCATTCGATATCCAAATGTTAATTCTAGTATACTAGTAAATACTAGTACAACTCTAGTATTTTTCACATTTGTACTTTCCCACTATTGTAAGTCGCTTTGGATAAAAGTGTCTGCTAAATGCAATGTAATGTAATGTAATGTAATTTTCACATACACTCAAGCCACAGAGTTTCTGTGTCCCACCAGCCACCAACATTCATGTACTCCATCAGGACAGATAACAGAGCTCTAGGGCAGGGCCATACTGACCTGCACTTCTCTTTTTGCCATCTTTTCATCCCTCATTCTTCCCATTCATTTTCACAGAGACATAGCAACCGCCTTGGGTGCCATAGCAACCGCCTTGGGTGCCATAGCAACCGCTTTGGGTGCCATAGCAACCGCTTTGGGTGCCATAGCAACCGCTTTGGGTGCCATAGTAACCGCCTTGGGGGCCATAGCAACCGCATTGCGGCCCATAGCAACGGCCTTGGGGCCCATAGCAACGGCCTTGGGGCCCCTAGCAACGGCCTTGGGGCCCCTAGCAACGGCCTTGGGTGCCATAGCAACTGGGTCCCATAGCAACCACCTTGGGGGCCATAGCAACCACCTTGGTTGCCATAGCAACCACCACAAATACCAAAGCATCACCTTACAAACCAACTGGGATACCTTAGCTTGTGGGCCATGTTAGCAATGCGCAATATCCAGCGTTTCCTTCAGGAAATGCACTTTTCTAGTTATTATTATATGATTATTCCTGTTTCACTACTGTCATTATATCAGTACATCTGAACATTATGTGATTTATCAAGAACTTATAATTAGTTGACCAGAGGAGGATGTGAATCTGGTTCCTGTCAAGGTTTCTTCCTCCAGCTCTGAGGAAGTCTTGCCACTGTCGCTGTTCGCTTGCTCACTGGCGATTTGGTGTTTTGTTATTACTAATCCTATAAAGCTGCTTTGTGACATCAGTTGTAAAAGGCACTTCATAAATCAATTTGACTTGACCTGACACACTATAGCACCACACTCACTACAGCTTAACATTCATTATGGCACCACGCTCACTATAGCATCACAATCCTGACAGAAGTACACTTACTATGGTATCACACTGACTAAATCAATCTTGAACAAGTATTGAGTGTATGTACTGTACATATTTTTCAGTTGAACAACATTTATGTACTTTGTATTAAAATCATGTTTTGAATTGGTCTTATATAATATTCTGATGTTTTGAGAATGTTTGAGACTGACTTCTGAGTTGTAATTTGCTATCGACCATAATCATTTACATTTACATTTGAGGCATTTAGAGGGGGTTAGGTGCTTTGCTCAAGGGCACTTCATTCATGACCTGCCCGGGGAATGAACCAGATCCTTACCACTAGGCCACGGCTGCCCCCCATGGCTAATCATCAACATTAAAAGAAATAAACACTGAAATAGACATTCTGTGTGTAATGAGTCTATATAATATATGAGTTTCACTTTATGAACTGAATTACTGACAGGAATGAACTTCTCCATGATATTCCAATTTTTTGAGATGCACCTATAAATGAGCAAACCTATGAAGTCTGGACACAAGGACGTTGTACTTTCTGCTGAGTGATGTTAATCACAAGTGTAATGACTGCAATGATGTCTGTGTTAGAGGACATCACCTCTTACCTTACTGGGCTTATTAAACATGCAGCTTCCTCCACCCTGCAGCAGGAACTGCAGATACTCATCCACGCTACAGCGAGAAAACTTCCGTGGCAGGTAATACCTGATACACACACACACACACACACACACACACGAACACACACAAACACACACAAACACACACAAACACACACAAACACACACAAACACACACAAACACACACACACACACACAAATTGGATTAAAATGTTTATACAATGGCCTTTATGGTTAAAGCTTGGTCATCATATAACCTCAAATTATTTAACTGTGGTCAGAATGTGTATGTAGTGCAGTCAGTGAATATGTACCCAGTGTCTTCCATTATACATCCTAGCCAGGGGTCTGGACACCGACAATCTCCTGAAAACAATGTAAGAGACACCTATTTCACACAGAGATCAGGACTACAAATCAGGAATCAGAAAATTGATAAATACATTAAATATTTCAATTGGCTCACATGCTAAGGTATCCCAGATGGTTTTAAAGTGATGCTGTGGTATCTGTGGTAGTTGCTATGGTGTTGTTAAGTGGTTGTTAAGGTGTGGCTATGGTATCCATCGTGGTTGCTAAGGTGTTGCTATGGTATCTGACGTGGTTGCTAAGGCATTACTATGGTATCCATGGTGGTTGCTAAGATGTGGCTATGGTATCCCCTGGTGGTTTTTAAGGTGTTGCTATGGTATCTGAGGTGGTTGCTATGGTTTAACTATGGTATCCCTGGTGGTTGCTAAGGGGTTGCTATGGTATCTGAGGTGGTTGCTAAGGTGTTGCTATGGTATCCATGGTGGTTGCTAAGGTATTGTTATGGTATCTGAGGTGATTGCTAAGCTTTTGCTATAGTATCCATGGTGGTTGCTATGGTATTGCTGTGGTATCTGTGGTGGTTACTATGATGGTTGCTAATCACCTGGGATAACTTTGTGATCAATGTGAGTCATGTTAGATATACAACATCCTGGTTTTCCACAATGCTAATAATTATGAGACTTCAAACAGGTGACTATAATCATAATTTAGTACAAATATAGTATCCACAATAGGCTGAGTCTTTGAGGAGCAGAGATGAGTTGAAGATCTCCAGTTCCTCAAAAAAGACTGGACATGATCTACTCCTCTACAGTCGTTATATCATTAAACAATTTGAGTGAGTAAAGGACACAAGACTAAACTGAACAGCTGTGATCTCTGATCCCTCAGACAGCACTGCATCAACAAGAATTATTCATCACTATCTGATAGAAGCAAATGGAGCAGAGCTGACTTTAGTAAACCTTTATCAGTCACTACAGTACAGACTTACAGTCACTAACACCACTTACATCTTTACTGTGTAACACACACATCTTATGTTCACCACAAGCAGAGTCCACAGTGAACACATGTACTGTGATCAGAACCAGCAGTATTCAGATTTTTTATAGAAGAAATAGATGCTGTGTGACCCAGAACCAAGACTAAAACAACCATCCAGGCTGTTCTCAGTAGCAAGTCCAAAAGTCAGGGTCTAGGGAATTATGTCAGCTAGTACAGACAGGTTAGAGAGCAAACTACTCTTTAGTTCAGACATTGTTAGAACTAAACCATAACTAATACCTAGAAAGAAGGAAAGATACACAATTATACACAATATAAGAGCTTTACAGCATTACAATAAGTGTTTAAACTAGTGCTGCTTAAGTGCTCCACACAGAGATGCTCTTCAGTCTGTGTGTGAAGACTGTGAGGGCCGAACTGGAAGCTCGAAGGGTTCGAGGTGCAACTAGAGACTTGAAAATTACCATTAGGTAGAGGGGCTGGTCCATTTCTTGCTTTGTAGGTGAGCATCAGGGTTTTGAATCTGATGTGAGCAGCTACAGAAAGCCAGTGGAGTGAACACAGCAGTGCAGTGATGTGAGAGAACTTGGGCTGACTGAAGACCAGCCGAGCAGCTGCATTCTGGATCATTTGTAGGGGCCTGATGACTTGCATAGTAAGACCAGCCAGGAGTGAGTTGCAGTAGTCAAGTCTTTAGATGATAAGAGACTGGTCAAGCACCTGGGTGACATCCTGGGTTAGAAAGGGTCAGATCCTTAGAATGTTGAAAAGGAGGAACCTTCATGACCGAGTCAAGTTTGCAATGTAAATAGAAAATGATAACTGGTCATCTAAAATTACACCACGTCTTCTTGCTTCTTAAGACGGAACAACAACATAGTTGTCAAACTGATAGGAAGTTCAAGGTGCAAACCAGTGGTTCTGGGAATGAATAGAAGCTCAGTCTTACTAGGGTTGAGCTTCAGGTGGTGGCTTGTCATCCATGTAGAGATGTAAGCCAAACTTGTTGAAATGCAGCTGGATATGCGGGTGTCAGAAGCAGGGAAGGTAAACATCAGTTGAGTGTCAACATAATAGTGGTATGAAAATCCATGAGAAGAAATTATTTCACCAATAGAATGAGTGTATAATGAGAACAAAAGAGGACCCAGTATTGAGCCTTGTGACACACCAGTGGAGAGCCTTCATGGAGCAGATGTGGACCCTCTCAATGTTACCTGGAAGGACTGTCCCTCTCAGTGCCAGGGTCTGTCATGGTATGGAGGGTTGTGTCAATACCAGGGTCTGTCATGGTATGGAGAGTTGTGTCAGTACCAGGGTCTGTCATGGTATGGGGTCATTTTAGTGCCCGGGTCTGTCATGGTAAAGGGTTGTATCAATACCAGGGTCTGTCATTGTATAGGGTGGTGTCAGTGCCAGGTTGAAACTGAAAACTGTGGCCTGCCTGCCGTCCTCACCTTGTTATGTTGAATAATTTTGAAATGAAACATGTGGCAATGACAACCCCACACTGTTTTACACCTTAACACAAGTCTACATTAAGCCAAATCTTCAAAGGAATCAGTCCTGCAATGGTCCGGCGTGTCCTTCACCATATCCAGATTTAAATTTGGTAGAAAATATTTGGTAGGATTTAAAGAAAGCAGGTCCAAGAAGGACGTCATTAAATCTCAATGAGCTGGAAGCTTTTACACAAGAATGAATAAAGATTCCCCAAAAGAGATGTCAGCAATAACTCAAATTACATATCAGAGTTTATCAAGACAAAATGATCCACCAAGTACTGAGGTTTTGGAGTTGAATACTAGTACACATGAACATTTGTCAAGAGAACAGGATGTTTCTAATTTGAACTGTAAAAACTGTATGAATAACTATATAATCTGATTGTTTTACCTGCAGCACTGCGGATGTTATTCCACTTCATGCCAATATTCTGTCCTAAACTCTGGCAGAGAGAAATTGCAACTGAGCCCACACTGCCATACTGTAACACAATGAAAACAAACACTGTCATACTGTAATAAACAGTATAATACTGTAACACAACAAACAAACACAGCCATACTGTAGCACAATACACTGTCATACTGTAAAACAAAAACAAACACCGTCACCATTACACAATATACACATTCATACTACAACACAATAAACACAAACACATTCATAGTGTAACACAAACACTGTCATACTCATATACAATAAACAATCATACTGTAACACAATAAATACAAACTGTCATGATTCATAAACACTGGACTTGATGGTAGGCTATCCACTGTGCCAACAGATGGTACGCACATGAGGTTAGCCTTGATGTTAAGAGAGGCATATGGGTTGTTACTCAGCTGTGGGAGATTTAGGAATTGTGACACAATTTCTTCAGTAGTGTACCTTTGAATCTTTGGGTGTTTCAGTCTTTTAACACCATACACCCTCATCAAAGGTGGCCAGATACAGGGTGAACAGACCTGAGCTTGTGTCCAATGCCCAACCATGAGAGTTGCCTGGCTGTTAGAATGGCACAGCCCATGGGACTATGCAAGGCAGGGGACGTCCTCTTCCCTGGCTTAAGCCTAGAGCCGACCGCAAACATTGTTCAAACTCTTCCTGGGGGTGGGGGTGGGGGGTTATGACCAGCTTCTCTAGTGGAGTGGATTAGTGAGGCGATTTTGCAGTTTGAGCCCATTAAGGGTCCTTCCGCTTTATCCATATCCACTGGTGGCTTTTCTTGGCTGCTTCAGAGACTGATCTAATTGCCCACTGCAGAGCTTCTACATGGATGCCAAGATCTTTCAGCAACCTGATGGTAGACGAAGTCACAAAAGCTCTGCATCCTACCTCAACTGGACAGACTTTTGGTGGTGGATGTGATTTCGGGTGGAAAAATTAGTTGCTGGCCAATATCAACTAGCATTTCCAGTCCCGGGCCATAGCTAGCCTTCCAGCTTCTGGTTTGGGAGGAGGATGGTAGGACTTTTTTCCCCCTCTCAGACAAAGATTGGAGCAGTGATGAACTTAGTACTTGACGGACGGCAAGGAATTGCTGCTGTTCCTTTCGTTCTCTATAACTGCCGCCAGAGCCTTAAGGACCTGGTTATGCCTCCACATGTAGCGGCCTTGTGTAAGGCTGGTCTTACAACCTGACAAGATGTGTTTTAGAGAAGCTGGAGTTTGGCAGAGGGCACAAGTTGGGTCCTCCCCATACCACTGGTGGAGGTTTTTTGGAGATGGGAGCACATCAAAGGTGGCCCTAATAATGAAAATGACGGTACTTGCTTCCATTTCCCAGTGCTCCCTCCAGCTCAGCCTTCTCCTCTCCAGGCCTTTCCACCTTGTCCATTGTCCCTGCTTGGTAAGGGAGACAGCTTTTGCTCTCCTTTCTGCCGTCGCACCTCCTCAACCACCATTTTCTTCTTCTCTGATGTTGACGCCTTATGCCAAGTTGGTTTACTTGCCATAAGGCCAGAACCCCCTCTTCCCACCTGCATGTGCCCCACTATGTCGCTGTGCATTAGGGCTGATGTAGCGTGTTGCACAGCATCAGATGGTGTCCACTTATGTCCAGTTAACAGGGGTGGAGCAGCATTCCTGATGGTCTGATCTCTGGAGTCCTGCAATGTCATCTGGAGTCTCACTTTAGAGCACTTGTACTCTTCAGTGAGGCTTGTGATAGGCAGTTCTAGGATACCTTTGCCATACAGACTGATGTTGTTGCAGTTCAGCAGGATAGTGCACCTCCTGGCCCCCAGAGGTCGCTATCACCAGAGTTCTAGCCTGGTTTTACCACCTGTGGACTGTTTACCACCATTAGGCTGGCTATATTAGCCTAGCACATCTTCGCTTCGGTGTGAGGTCTTGACCTAGTCTCTTTGTATTCTAGTCATTTTTGAGCGTTTGTATTCTATTGGTTTTCTCTGTGTTTTGACCCTGTTTGCCTGGACCTGGACCCTGTTTATTGGGTTATCCTGTTTCGCTTGTAATTTTGACCTTGAGTGTTGGATTTCCCTGTTTGGCCTACGTAGATTGCTTGTCTTTCTTTACTGTTTTCGTTTAATAAATACTTGCACTTGGATCCATACTTCTGTCGGTATCATTACAGATGTTAGTCAGGCAGCGTGGGACACCAAACCATTTCCTCACATAAGAAGTTGTAGTTTCCTCAATTTTCTCCACTGATGTTATTGGGAACTCATAGAGAGTAAGTGGTCACATTACTCGAGGGAGAAGTCCAACTTGCAGGACCAGAGCTTGAGCTTTCCTGGCAGTAAAGTCTTGTCAATGCATTCCAGGCTGTTAATGAGGTCCTTCCTTACTTGCTGTACTTGGTCTTTGTCCCTGAGGCTTGCGTTGTACCATCTTTTCAAGCTTTTGACAGATTGCTCAGACACTGTTGGTATTGGGTCATCATCAATGCAGAATCTCACAACTTTAAGCTGTCCTTGACTATTGAAATGCTTTCAGATTTATTTGGCTTGATTTTCATCCAGGCCCATTTGATGTTCTCCTGCAGCTTTCCAAGTAAACGTCTGGTACATGCTGCAGTAGTGGTCAGAGTGGTCATGTATGCTCGGATAGGTGGAAGGCGGATCCTATTCTTAGTTTGCTCACCCCACACTACCCAACTTCAGGTCCTGATGATGACTTCCATGGCCATTATAAAGGCCAGGGGTGAAATTGTACAGCTCGTCATGATGCCTACTTCTACCCACTGCCATGCTGTTGTGAAGTCAGCTCTTGTAAAGCTCACCTGCAGTTCTTCAAAGTAATATAATAAACAGAAAAACTGTCATGCTGTAACACAAACAACAAACACAGTCATAGTGTAATACAATAAACACACAGTCATAGTGTAATACAATAAACACAAACACTGTCATACTGTAACACAAGAAACAAAATTACTGTCATACTGTATCATAAAAACATTGCCACACTGTAACACAAACACAATTACTGTCAAACTGAACACAACAAACACTGTCATACTGTAACACAATACCAAAATAAACAGCAATACTGTAACACAATAAACAGCCTCCCCCACTGGTTCCAGGAACAACACACAGACACCTAGAACATCTGATCACTCTACACCCCCACACCCCAACTCAACCCTCACAACAACCCAGGTGAGAAACCAGCTCAGGAAGATCAAAGCAAGAAAAGCTGCAGGTCCCGATGGCGTCAGTTCCAGGGTTTTCCAGGGTTTTGAAGTGCTGCGCAGACCAGCTGAGTGGAATCATTGGATACATGTTCAACATGAGCCTGAAGCTGGGTCAAGTTCCACAGCTGTGGAAAACATTGTGCGTGGTACCAGTGCCAAAGACTCCACATCCAAAAGACTTGAACAGCTACAGGCCGGTGGCGCTGACATCGCATCAGATGAAGACACTGGAGAGGCTGGTGCTTGTTCATCTCCGGCCACTGGTGAGTTCATCGACGGACCCTCTTCAGTTCGCCTACCAGCCTGCTGTCGGTGTGGATGATACTGTCATCTACCTGCTGCACAGAGCTCTTTCTCATCTGGAGAACCAGGGGAGCATGGTTAGGATCATGTTCTTTGATTTCTCCAGTGCTTTCAACACCATCCAGCCTGGACTTCTGAGGGACAAGTTGGATGTAATAGGTGTAGACTCTCACATGACAAACTGGACTACCTCACACACCGACCACAATATGTGAGGGCACGGGACTGTGTGTCTGACTTGGTGGTATGCAGTACAGGAGCCCCACAGGGAACAGTCTTGGCGCTGTTCCTCTTCACCCTATACACTGCAGACTTTAAGTACAGCTCACTGAGCTGTCATCTTCAGAAGTTCTCTGATGACTGCTGTATTCTGTCTCATCACAGACAATGACGACCAAGAATACAGACAGGTGATCCAGGACTTTGTGGACTGGTGCCTACATAACCGCCTCCAGATGAACAATGAGAAAACTAAGGAGCTGGTGGTGGATTCTTATCTTAAACATTCATACTGTAACACAATAAACAGTCATACTGTAAGACAATAAACACAAACATTGTTTTAAAATCATGAAGAGCAGAGGAATATTAAACTCTGCAAACCTCTAATATGACTATTCTTGTCACGGGACAGTAAGAGATCCAGGTGGACAGAGATGTGCAAGTAGCTGCCACATTGGTAGCTGCCCTATTTAGACTGAAAGGAAGATCTGGAATAAAAGTCAGGACAGTTTGGGCCAATTTTTAGCCACAGTCTTCTTCAGTGTCTGTAAACAGTCAAATGTGTGAAAGGCAAAGTTCATAAACAGCAAATAGATATATTTGAGTAAGATGATACAGTCTGCAGGGCACTTCAGATTATTTCTACCACCTGAAATCAAAAAGGGCATCCCAAAGTTTTTCTGTCTCTCTCTCTCTCTGTCTCTCTCACTCTCTGTTTCTCTCACTCTCTGTCTCTCTCACTCTCTGTCTCTCTCACTCTCTGTCTCTCACCTCATTGATTCCTCCTCCTCGTGTGACAGAACACACTCCTCCTGTGAAGGCAGATCCACTCCGACTGCTCTGAAACATACTGCCTCTGAAGCACACACACACACACACACTTTTATGGTTCTGTATTGTATGACTGTTTGTACTGCATGTGTGTATTCTGTAGTGTGGAACCTACGACAGTAGCTGTACTGAATCTGGGTTCTCTTGCAGGCTCTCCTTGTGGTACTGCATGAAGTTCTGTAATGTTGTAAGTGGGTCGGAAACAACAGAAATGGGGTTTCCTGTTGACCAGGTCTCCATGGCAACTAACACAATGCGTGTATTGAGCTGTTCCTTATAGATCTGAGTGTGATAGCAGCAGTGTTACATTGCAATGGTGACCCACAGCAACGGTGATCAACGCCAATAGTGATCCACAGCAGCAGTGTTGCACCATTGAGATACACAGAAGAATGAAACAAATGGAGATGTCAGTTGTATAAATATCTAAAATGTTTTATTTTAGACGTTTAAAAGAAACATACATTTTCAATAAAACAAAAAATTAATCTGTGTGAAGGTGTGTATGTGTTTTTAGTGTGTTTGTGTGTATTTGTGTGCGTGTATATTTGTAGGTGTTTGTGTGTGTGTGCAAGTGTCTTGGTATATGTGTGTGTGTGTATGTGTGTGCGCGCATATGTGCGCATAGGTGTGTGTGTGTGTGTGTGTGTGTATAGTGTGTTTATGTGCGTGTGTCTGTGTGTGCGCATGCTCATGTGTGTGTCTCACAGCATCTGCCATGTTCACCACTGCTTTGGCAAAGTTCCTTGTCTGACTGGTCGAACGTCGCAACTGTACATACTACACACACACACACACACACACACACACACACACACACACACACACACACAAACAATTAAACAGATTAACTGCACCTGTGCATCATTAACAGTCTTGTTAATAATACCATGTACACCGGTCTTGTTTTGGTAGGCCAGAACTGCTGAGGTGTGGCTTGCAGGTGTGGGGCTAACAGCTTGCAATTCTAGATAAATTAGTGTGTATCCAGTTGAAGGACATATTGTCTGTGCTTGCTGCTTATCAAGATTCATCCTTTTGCTGGGAAGACCAACAGGACCCAGCAATTTTGGCTAACTATCGTTTACTCTTCTTTTTACTTCCAGTTACATTTTATTTACTGCAAATTTCACTTCTAACATTTGTCTTTCAACACCTATCTGTGTATTGTCCAGACCC